>JAKUBE010000083.1:0-33760 GCA_030674755.1 Metschnikowia henanensis | reverse complement strand
GAAAGTTGGCGCCAGTCCAAACGCGGTGGGCCCGATGAGAACATCGCACGTGCCAATACCCGATGCGGGCGGTTCCCAGAGAAAATTGGGAAAGTTAAAGATCTGATTGAACTCCTCGACTAACGTCTTTCTATGTTTCATGGCGCGTAAGAAGTGATCTCCAGCTTCTGATGACAACGTGTAATTACCTAGGATGATCCTGCGCAGTACCTCCGGCCCCAATAGTTTTGTTCTTTGCTGTATGATCTGGTTTTGCCCTTGCCCGTTGCCATCCAACTGTGACTTACCTGAGTCAAATTTGTATCGCAATCCGTCGAATCGTGACAAGTTAGAGGCCGCCTCTGCCGTGGCAAGTGTATAGTATGAGGACAACAGTTTGCATATCGATGGAATAGTCACGGGGTAGATGGAATGACCCGCACTCATTAAATCTTTCAATACAGCATTAAGCGTACTGCGGCTTCCATGCTTGAGCTCGTCCAAAATGAATTCTTGTGGAACTCCAATCTTGAGTCTGTGCGTTTGTTTTCTCTCTCCTTGCCTGTGTGTTATCATCTCTCTGATAGATGGAGTCATCGATGTTATGTCTTTTTCGTCGTATTCATCAAGCACAGAGTAGACCTTGCTCGCCATATCAACGTTTTTGCTGATAATTCCTACACAGTCAAGCCCCTGGCCATAAGCTACAACACCATATCGAGAGATTCTACCATAGGAGGGTTTGAATCCTACGACGCCACAATAACTGGCCGGCTGACGGACAGACCCACCTGTATCCGTTCCTAATGCAAAGTCAGCTAGATCCGCTGCAACTGCAGCTGCAGAGCCTCCCGAAGAGCCTCCAGCTATGCGTTTTTCTTTGTATCTAGGATTGACAGTCGGCCCATGACTTGAGAACGATGTAGATGACCCCATTCCGAACTCGTCCATATTTGATTTGCCCACGAGAGTCAGGCCTGCATTCTCTAGCTTTGAAACAACTGTTGCTTGGAAGGGGCTTGTGTAGTCGCTGAGAATTTCAGACCCACAAGTGGTGGGTTCGAGAGTAGTTGCAATATTATCTTTAGCTGCAAATGTGGTGTGTCCGAGAGGCCCACTCTGTGGCGGCGTCCTTCGAAATCTCCTTCGGGAGACTAGACAATTGAATTCGTCGGGTAGGCATTCATTTAGTCTTCTGATGGAAGGTCTGAACATCGATGAATTACCTGCTTGATGCTCATCAATGAGTTACGACTTTGTTTCGGTGCGTGTTTAAAAGACGCGCCTGCATTTGACGTGCCCAATGTATTTAAAAGTATATTCTCCAAGGTGACTCGTACTTCCACACATCGAACGGTTAAATCATAACGTTTTTCGGGAAAAGCCGTGCAATTGAATTTGCTACAGGGCAAAGAATCTAGACCTTAATCCTGTAGTCATTAACTCTAAATACAACTCCCGGGCGTACAGCCTCAGACAAGAAATGTACGGGTCTGACTAATTAAATCATGCTGTGGCTTATCTCGGAAGAAAAAAGTCAGTTTCGAACAGCCACAACACACAAAATGTCCATTTCCATAACTGCCGATAGAGGTAAGAATACCCTTGCTTTGGTAAATAACCTCAAGGTTTCTATCGCTGCCGCGGCGTTCGTTCCTAAGGCCGAGGTCACACTCTCTACTGAGTCATCGCTTCATTTCGCAGACAAGAATACTGGCCTTGAGCTCGTGGAGGCGAATGCCATCGTCAAGTATTTGGCGAAGGAATTCTCCCAAGACCCGATTTTTGCAGTCGATGAGCTAACTGTGTACAAAGCCTACAAATCGGGCGAAAACGAAAAAGTCATTGAGGCTTTGAAGGAGGTCAGCTCCCCAACTGATACCAAACTCTCTGCATCAAACATAGTGCTTTTCGCATCCGCCTTTCCAAACATAAAAGACTTGGCGCACTTGAGTGGCTGGGCAAGCGAGTTTCTGGCTTTGCCCGAGGTTGAAATCGCATTGAAGACAGCCACTTCTGTTACCATACTCGAAAGAGTGATGCCCAGAGGAAACGGGGAAAGCCACGTAAGATCTGGGTTCACTGTGAAAAAAGCCGATGAAAGTATTCTTCCAAAGGACAATGAGAGAAATATTTTGATCACTTCCGCTTTGCCTTACGTAAACAATGTACCACACTTGGGAAACATCGTTGGCTCTGTGTTGTCTGCAGACATTTATGCCAGATACGCCAAGAATAGAAACTACAATGCGTTGTATATTTGTGGTACCGATGAGTATGGCACTGCCACGGAGACCAAAGCGTTGGAGGAGAAGGTCACACCACAAGAGTTATGTGACAAATATCACAAGGTTCACAAGGAAGTTTACGACTGGTTTGACATTGGATTTGATTACTTTGGGAGAACGACGACGCCATTGCAGACCGAGATCGCTCAAGATATCTTCATGAAATTGTACGATAATGGATTCATGGAGGAGCAGACCACAGAACAATTATACTGCGAAGTCCACAACGCCTTTTTAGCAGATAGATTCGTTGAAGGCACGTGTCCTAAATGTGGTTACGAGGACGCCAGAGGTGACCAGTGTGATAAGTGTGGAAGCTTGTTGAACCCATTGGAATTGACCAACCCTCGCTGCAAACTCGACAACGCAAAGCCAGTTCCGAGAAACTCCACCCATATATACCTCAAATTGAACGATTTGGAGCCAGACTTGAAGAAATGGGTCGAAGAGGCCGCCGAGAAAGGCGCCTGGTCGAAAAACTCAAAGACTATCACCAACTCCTGGTTGAAACAAGGTTTGGAACCAAGGGGTATAACGAGAGACTTGTCTTGGGGTACGCCCGTGCCTTTGGAAAAGTTCAAGGAAAAGGTACTATACGTCTGGTTCGATGCAACTATTGGATATATTTCCATCACCGCAAACCTATTCCAGAGTAAGAATGATACGGATAGCTGGAAGAAATGGTGGAAAAATCCTGAAAATGTCGACTTATACCAGTTCATGGGTAAAGACAATGTGCCTTTCCACACTGTTGTTTTTCCCGCATCCTTGATTGGTACGAAAGACAAGTGGACGAAATTGCACCACTTGAACACAACGGAATACTTGCAGTATGAAGATGGTAAGTTCTCCAAATCCAGAGGCGTGGGAGTATTTGGAAACAACGCTAAAGATACGGGAATTTCTCCTTCCGTTTGGAGATACTACTTGGCTTCGGTCAGACCAGAGACTTCTGACTCGCATTTCTCTTGGAAAGAGTTTGTCACAAAGAACAACTCAGAGCTTTTGGCCAACTTGGGTAACTTGGTCAACAGATTGGTTAAGTACGTCATTGCCAAGTACAATGGCGTGATCCCTAAGTTTGATACTAAAAATGTCCCCAACTATGCAGCCTTTGAAAAAGATGTTAACGATTTGTTGGCCTCTTACATCGAAAATATGGAAGCAGTCAACATCAGACGGGGCTTGGAAATTGCCATGTCCATCTCATCTCGTGGAAATGTGTTTTTGCAGGACAACAAGTTGGACAACTCTCTTTTTTCGAACTCTCCTGATGTATCTGATGGTGTTGTTGGGGCTGGATTGAATTTGATTTACTTGGTCTCTGCAGTAATCTCCCCTTTCATGCCTTCCACTAGAGACCAGATCTGTGAAATCTTGAATGCGCCAGCGTTATCTATCACAGACAAGTTTGAAATGGTGTTGGAGCCAGGCCATAACATAGGAAAGGCTCAATACTTGTTCAAAAGAATCGACGAGAAAAAAATTGACGAATGGAAGGCTTTGTACGGCGGAAAACAACAAGTTTGATCAACGTCTTACTCTTACGCTGCCCCGCTTGGAATACTTGATCATCTCACGTGGAATTCCATTTCCGGATCTACATCAATATAGGAGCCTAATATGTACCTCATGTTTACAATTTTCATCATAATGCAATAACAACCTCATAATACCTAGACACCTGCGCAGGAACTCGAGGTTTTTATTAGTCACTCCTCGAGATCAGACTCTTCTGAGACTTCCAGATCTTCAAAATCTGCCTCCTTGTCTTGTTTCGTTAAAAGATCCACGTCCTCCGAACTCATGTCTATCTGCTTACTTTCCCAGCTTTCGAGCTTTACCTTATTGTCAACGTCTCCTCCTGTAATCGCCCGAATAAGATTCACTTTGAAATCTTGAGGTTGTTTGCTGAACTCAACGTGCTCTCGTTTGTACTCAGCAACGTTAGGATTATGACCAATACTTTGTCCAACCCTTACCAACGTCTCCACGCACTGCTTAGAGTTGCTAACAAGATCGGTATCGAATTCAAATTTATGTTTTTCAAACAAAAGTAAGACTGTGGATCCACCGAACTTGAAATATCCAATCTCGTCTCCCCTTTTGACCTCTTGCCCTTCTTTGACGGTTATTATGGTGGAACCAACCATCATAGCCCCAACTGCAACCATAATGACCGTTCCTAAATGTGGACTGTGAATAGGCACCACCACGCGAACGTTCTCGCCATAAACGTCTAAATCTGACCTGATAGCCATAGGATTGACAGTGTAGTACTCACCCTCAATATACTTTATGGGACCAATGACACCACTAACTGGGGAGTGAAAACGATGGTAATCTTGGGGGGCCAACCGAAATATACCAACACAGCATTTGTCAGACTTGTACAAATCAGACTTTTCTAGATTGGCAAAGTTTCCGTTGAAGAGCTTGGCCAAGGTGAAGTTTCGCCCCTTTATCCAGAGTTTTGTTGCGTCATCAACCGTAACAAAAGTTGTGCACCGACAGTCAGCCGGGGAAACTGCAATGTTCTCATTATCCAGGGCTTCAACAGGCCTCGCCCCAGGCCTGAGCTTTCGATAGAAAAATTCGTTGAATGTTGCAAACTGTTTCGGATCCTTGATGAGACAGTCGCTTAAATCCAACTTATGGAACGAAATAAAGGCCTGTATGTCTTTTTTCAGTGAAGGATGGTCGAACTTTATTCCCTGCTTGACACTCAACCTTTGTAAAAGCGATCTTATTCTTTTGCTTTTTGCCTTGTCGAGCCCCTTGTAAAGAAGTCGAATTCCTAGCCTCACTGTAACACTCATCTTCTCCTCCATGACTAGCCCAGTGGAGCGATCTTGCACTAGGATATTAGCAGAATTACTTCCGAGCTTATACTTGCCATAAGTCAACTTGATCAAGACTTTCGAAAACCATCTCTTCGAAGCAATCTGCGGCGTTACAAACGAGGACAGAAGAAGTTTGTTGACAATGCTCCAGTCCTTAGACGCGCATATCGCAACGTGCGTGATTATGTCTAGATCGTCTTTTCGGTTCAACCTTTTGTGCATGCAGAGTGGGCATCTGTCAATTTCAAAAATCTTTTTCTCGGGATCCGTATTTTCGTTGAGCACGTAATTCTCCAAACAATCAACGACCTCGTCATGTGTGAGCTTGTCTCCACCCCATGACGACCTGCCTAACTTCAGGAAAAAGTCACTAACAATTTGATCACTTTCTGTGCAACCCAAGGTATCCAAGAAAGAGATTAATTCGATGTAGTCCAAGAGGTTAGAATCCTCCTCGAGGCTATACTGTTCCAAAAGGAGTTTCCAGAAGTCTCTTCTCAAGGTCTCATACGTAAGGTACCTGGCGCGTATTTTCAAGCTCGAGTTGTATTTCTCAGCCATTTTCATATTTTTCAAATCGAGCAGAAGGTTTAACGTCTTGAACAACGAGGTGTCAACGTACAGTACTGTTGTTCTTTTTCTCAAGAATTTTTTCTTCCGTGTCCTAATGAGATCTCCATCCTCTGCAAGTTCAATAGCCGGGTTAGCCGAGGATAAGTCTGAGACTGATGCAGATGGGGATTTACTCTGATCAATATCAAGCTTGGAGAAAAATTTCGGATTCTCAGAATTGATTGAGCTCGCTGCTTCTTCTGGGATTGAGTCGTTTGAGAGAGATTCTTGAGCGATCTCAATGAGCTCTCGAACGGGAAGCGACACGTCAGCAACTTGATCGTGGAATGAAAAATGGTCTTTGTCCAAGATGGAAAACTGTATGTTGAAGTTCAACTCATTATCCAAGATCTCGAAAGCGAGTCTCTCGTTGTAGATAGGATTCAACTTGTGTCGTTTCCAGCTCGTCCGAAATGTCTTTTTGCCGAGGGTGACAACAACAAACGGGTCCATATCGAAGGTGGCTCGTGTAAAACTTTTGATCGGCGGAAGGTTGGAGCAGGAGGCAATCTCAAGAAACAACACCCCCTGGACGTTTCTGTTGCGGAGCTCATATTTTGCTTCTGGGGCCTCCCTTTTCTTCTTCCGCCTTAAGATCTTAGATCGTTTTTCACGAGACTCGGGCGCTGCAAAGTCGCTATTGTAAACATCACTCAAGCTCGCCGCTGTTGAGTCTATCGACAGAGGGTCACAATCCGAAGACTCATTTTGCAGAGATTCATCATTTGTTCCAATGATAGGCAAATATTGAGGGGAAAGGCGCTCAACACTTGGGTCCCCCAAGACCAGATTGGGAGCCAAATTTGCCATGGGCGCGTTGGAAGTAGACGAGCTGCGAGAAAAGTTGACACGTGAGTCTGCGATCGAGTCTATATCCGAAAAGTCAGACGCACCACTAACCTGGTAGGTAGTAGGTAAATCGGGATAGAAACCTTGGTCGTCAACAGCAACAGGGACATCTGCGTCGGGATTTATGAGTGAGTCCACCCACGACTGAAATGCAGTGATAACATCTTGGTCTTCTAGTGCCAAGTTTTCTACCAGAAGATCCGGCATCGTAGGTGCCTCGACCTGAAGTTTTGGTGGCTGGCTTGTGTCGAACTCTTTGCCTGAACTCACCGGCTTTGTGACATTTACTTTCTGGTCGTTTTTCGTGATGGGTGCTCTGCTTGCAGAAATGTCGAACAGCAAGAGAATGGACCCAGTCACGTAGCCACTTCTGGCCAGCGACAGATACAATTTATACCAAGTGGGTTCCGCGGCCAGTGACTTTTCGGACGAAAACAAATCTCGTACTCGGATTCTCACTTCACCCAAGTAAGTTTTGGTTCCTCTGGACCGATTCCATACGGCTAGCACAAGCAAATCCGAATAGTCGCCATTTCTCAATGGAATGCGAAAGCTTTCATCCCAACTAGGGTGGCTTGTGTTCAACTTGCGTTTACATCGCTTTTTATAGGAGTTGAGCTGGACTATGAGGCTCGCATTGACTTTCTTTTGGCGGTCTTTGACCCCAGGAAGAAAGAGATCTGCAGCTCTGTAGGCATTGACGTGAAGATATAACGGAGCACCTTTTCTTTTGATTCTCATGACCAAATCTTAAGTTTTCAGTTTCAAGAATCTAAGAGATAACAATGCGGAGAAGAAAATGCAGATTTATGAAGAGAAACGAAAGTTGTTCGTGCAGAATAATCTTTACTTTGTCGGTCCTGATTAAAGTACACACTTCAAACTGGCCAGGCGCAATATTCGTCCATATCTTATGCGTGAAAGGCTGTGCGGTGTGCATGCACGCGTGGCAATACCTAGACGTTGACATAATGTGGAGAAAGTAAATTTTAATAGCGCCGTACCAAAGGTAGCCAAGAGCAATGAAACAGATGTCACTTATATCTAGGTGAGGTGAGTGTGAGACAGTCATCACAACTAAAAACACATTCCGGGCTCAAGTCGAGTTTGTAGAGCATAGTAGTTTGAATGACATGCATTGCGATGTCAGCGGAAATTGTTCACGTTGTTGAGTGCAATATTCATGGGCAATCTTTTCAAATATTTAGATTTATTAGATTAGACACCTCTTTATAGACGTTCCGCGTCCAATATCAGTTGTACCAGAGATGGAAACGGCACGGTGATGTTTGCCAGATTCGCGACATATTTCGAGCAGGTATTATTGCAGCCAATTTTCGACAAAGCGTCTGACCTGGATCGTTCAATTAGGTAGTGAGCATGTCGACAACTCGTTTGACACTTAGCTTCTTTATATCGGTGTAGGTCTGCCCTGTGCCTACAAACAAAATAGGCACTCTCGTGGCCATGACCATGTTGATCATTGTTCCGACTAAATCGCCAACGGTATCCACCTTCGAGATGATGAAGAAATCAAGGCTTCTCCGGTTGCCAAACGCATTGTTGAAGTTCGTTGCTTGTTCCACGGAGTCAGTGCCTACTAGCGCCTCACCCACCATTATGATTTTATCGGGATCAGCTGCATCGCCAAATTTCTTCAAAGGAGCCATCAACTTGGCATTAGAGTGCGTTCTCCCGGCTGTATCAATCAATACAATGTCAAAGTTCGAGGACGCAGCATATGAAATCGCCAGTTTCGCAGTGTTGACCACATGATCTCCACCACCATACCCTTTCTCGAAAAGTTCGATGCGGGATGCACTTTGTGGTCCAGAATTAAGTCGCTGTAAATTGTTCACGTGGACTTTGAGTTGTTCCACAGCTCCCGATCTGAAGGTATCACATGCGCATATGAGAACATTCATATCGTTTTGTAGAAACCAGTATGCTAGTTTAGCCAAATTTGTGGATTTGCCTACTCCGTTCACACCAACTACCGAGACGACATAGGGTCTGTCACGCTTGTTCTTTTTGATATCGTATAGCAAGTCCGTAGAGACGTTCGGGGTTAGAATCTTCGTGAGCTCATCAGTCAAGGCCTGTTTAAAGGCCGCTATAGTCACAGTTTTTGATGCAATTTTATTTTCGATGCGGTCAATGATTAGTTTGGCCGTGGGCGGAGCGATATTTTTGGAAATCAACTGATCTGTAAATTTCTTGGAGACTTCTTTGATATCGGCCGAAGAGCCAATGTAAGATGCCAACTTAGATAAGAACCCACCTTTTGAGGGTTTGCTTTTGATGAGATTTTCTTCATCTTCTTCATCGCCATTGTCTCTATCCAAAACATCTTGGAGCTCGTTGATCAACACCAAGTCGTTTTCTCGCGTGAATGCCGCCTCGTTATCGACGTTTAAACTTTCGAGATGATGTTCAGGTACGTTTCCAGATATCTTTGACTCAGAGTAATCAAGACTCTCGTCATCGACTGTCGTGTCAACCATTTCTCCGTTCACCCATCTCCGCATTTTCTTGCTTTTCACGTTGGGTGCCTTCTTTTTAGAGGTGCCATCAGTAGCCACATTGGCTTCCGTAAACATTCCGGAGGCTTGTTCTTTTGGTTCTTGTTTCAGCATGGAAGTCTCAGATTTAAGTTTTATAAGGTTGTTGAACTGAAAGTCAATCAACTTAGCCATCTTGGCTGAGTCCTCTTCGTGCAACTGTGCGTAAGTCCGGAGCACATCCAGAAGTGATTGTTTGACCTTTTCGCTATCAAATGTAAAGACCAAATCGAAATAAATCGCTGCCCATGTGTCTTTCACCTTTAAGCAGTAGAATCTCTTGTGGCTCGGGGCGCCATTAACAGTGTAAAAATTGCGTTCTAGCTCAGTATAGGATTCATCAACAATACTGTATATCAATTCGTTGAACGGAGATGTTTTGTTATTTTGCTGATACAAAATACGGCCCGATGGCTCAAAAATAATCAAAGATTGTGACATCACTCGATAATTGGGGGAAAGATCTTTTATTTGATGTACGAGCTTCTCAGTTTTCCTTTACTTCCTTATCCCGTGGCCACATTACCCACGTAGATAATCTCACGGCGCGCTTTTTTTTTTTCGCGGCAGTCAATGATAAGACGAACACGTAAAAGTTCTGCGGCTCCCATTAACTCTATGATTATGCTGGGGAGGAAAGCCTGGGGCACTGCAATAAGACGCTTTCCTGGCCTTTCAAAAAAAGCCTAGAGTACAAATTCTAGTTACTGAGATCAAAAAGTGACGTCACAGACAGGATTCGAACCTGCGCAGGCAATGCCCAACACCTGAACCGCTAGTAGCAGGGTGTCGCCTTAACCACTCGGCCACTGTAACTGTGCGGCAAATTTGGAAGGAGTGCTGTACAAGAATTTTGAAGCTAGCACGTCCTTCAGATATATGTCCGTCTATACATCATGAGCGGAGCGTAATTCTTCTTAATTCAAAGCAAATTCTCGATCCTCCGAGACTGAAATCCTAGCCGGAATTGCTCCGGATGCAGCAAAAGAGGCCCGGTATCATTTATACACAAGAACACTTGATTTCACCACAGAAAGCAATGAATCACTCAAAAAAGGTCTCCAAATCGTAGGATACTTCCACAATCAAGTGGTGACGACTCAATTATATCCTATCTGAGAGTTTCAGGAATGCGAAAGCCCCCACAGAGACGTCTCCCAAGACTTATTCAAATGTTAGCATCCGCGTTCTGAAGACTCAATACTCGTAAAATGGGGGAATGTAAGGATTCAATTTCATCAACTAGTCCAATGCCTTGAGACTTGAAGCTGCAACATGGACAAGCGAGCTCAATTGGGCGTTGGCAGACGTCTCCAATTCCAACGAGCGCGTGACAAGAGGTGTTGCCCTTGTCTGCATTATTGCGTGAGAAGATCCGTCCTTAACTCTACAAAAGCACTTTTTAGCTAGGGTGCAGACTTCTCAAAAGGATGTCGTAATTTATCGAGTGTTTTCAGTTTAGATGGAACAACATGAACAAAATGGTTCCGGGTGATAAGATGAAAATACATCAGAGGCGACGCGCGTCACGTGCACCACGCGGCTAGTCGAATATGCCAAATCATTCCATGAAACTTGTCGGTTTTGTAGCAACCAACAATGGCGTACTATCAGCAAGATCCTAACTTGCAATTTTACCAATCCAGCTATGGTAACACATACCAACAACCAGCAATGGATTCGATAAATATGGGAGCGATGAACTCTGGGTTTGCGACGAATTTCGATGTGACAGGTGACATGGGTGGCATGGAATTGAACTCTGGCTTACTTGCTGCTTTTGGTGCATCTGGGTACTCGGGGGAACCCCCGCTTTTGGAGGAGCTCGGCATCAACTTCCAGCACATGAAGGTGAAAACGTTAGCAGTGTTAAACCCACTCAACAAGGACATAAGCCCAGATATTATGGCCGACTCCGACTTGGCTGGCCCAATTCTTTTTGTGCTTCTTTTCGGCACGTTGCTACTATTGTCAGGAAAGGTCCAGTTTGGATACGTTTACGGGGTCGGCTTATTCGGCATTATCAGTTTGCATTACCTTTTTAAACTCATGAGCAACGATGTGCAGATTGACGTGACGCGGTCAGCGTCAATTCTCGGCTATTGCTTGTTGCCTCTAGTTTTCATATGCGCATTGGGATTAATTGTGTCTTTAGACTCGATGTTTGGTTACATCTTGAGTGGCTTGGCTGTCTTTTGGTGTACTTACTCTGCATCGGGCTTGTTCGTCACAGTGTTAAAGCTTCATAATGTACGCCCGTTGATTGCGTATCCATTGTGTCTTTTTTATCTTGTTTTTGCATTAATGGCAATCTTTGTGGAAAACAAAGCCATTGCTTCCTGATTATAAAAGGCTTTCATTATACACTTTCAATTGCGAAGAGCGAAAGCGATCCTGCCTCGCTTGACTGCTACCTGTGGCAATCAATTTGAGGATTTTCATCTTGCCGAATACCTTGTGATGCATGGTATAATTTAATATCGAGCTTTGAGACGTGGAAGTCTGCTTGGCCAACCTCGCAAGCAGTTGCCGAGAACTGCGATGCCTGAATAAATGTTTCGATATAGAAATTCAAAAATTACATATAAGTTAATACTACATCATAACTTATTTTTGTATAGACAACTAGAGATAATTTTGCTAGTATTGGCGCCCTAATTTATTATAAAAAAATTGGTCTCACCACGAGGTGCTTTCAACGTTTCATTTAGCCACCTCGATTTTCCTACATAGCAGACCCCGACTCGCTTTTGAACTCGTTGATAGTCTCGCTGCACTTCTGCCATGAAAATGAAGCTAAGGAGTCAAGTGGTCTATGATTTATTTCGAAGATGCTTGTCGCTGCAGAAGAAGCCATTTTACGTCACTACGCCAATTTTTTATGTAAATGCTAGTCCCCATTTAGGGCATATATACTCAATGCTACTAGCCGATACCAAGGTCAGATGGGAACAATTGAATACATCTAACAAGACCTATTTTCTCACTGGAACGGATGAGCATGGACTCAAAATACAAGCTGCAGCAGAGAAAGAGCATTTACACCCGAAAGAGTTTGTCGATCGTGTATCTCAAAATTTCAAGACCCTAGCTCTGACTTTCAAAGTACAAGCAGATCGATTCATAAGAACCACAGACCAAGACCACGTTGATGCAGTTCAGAATTTCTGGAAGGATTTGCTTTCCAAAGACCTCATCTACAAAGGCTCTCATAGCGGCTGGTACAGTGTAAGCGATGAAGCTTTCTATCCAGAGTCGCAGACGGCGGAGATTATAGATAAAAACTCCGGAACCCCCAAAAAAATAAGCATCGAGACCAAGAACGAAGTGTTCTATCATGAGGAGGACAATTATTTTTTCAGGCTAAGTCAGTTCAAGACGAAACTCGTGGAGTATCTTGAGGAAAATCCCGCTTTTGTACTGCCCGAACTGAAGTACCGTGAATTGCTTTCATCATTGAAAGCCGAAAAGCTCGAAGATTTGTCTGTATCAAGGCCGTCTTCTCGACTCAGCTGGGGTATCGATGTGCCCAATGATGATTCACAAAGAATATACGTGTGGTTTGACGCTCTTGTGAATTATATCACTGCAGCAGGATACCCAAAACTCCCTAAGAAGACAGAAAATGATATATGGCCTGCAGACACGCATATCGTTGGAAAAGACATCACTAGGTTTCACTGTGTGTATTGGCCTATATTTTTAATGGCGGCTGGCTTAGAACTCCCCCGACAAATACTTGTTCATTCTCACTGGTTAAGCGAGGGAGTGAAAATGAGCAAAAGTTTGGGCAATGTGATCGATCCTTTGAACTTGGCCAAAGTATACGGAGCAGACCCGACTCGGTTCTACTTGATGGAAAATGCAAGCATCAGTAATGATTGCAAATTTTCTGAAAGAGAAATCGCAAACAGCCACTCTCTGTTGGTGAACAAATGGGCCAACATATGTTCGCGCGTAGGGGGTGAGAAATTTAGCCTCGAGCGGGCGGTTCAGAACAAGAAAGAAGGCTACTATGACCAAATCGAAACGATTATCAGCTCCCTCAGCTCGCAGGAATTTTCTGAAAAAACATTGAACATGGGTGCCAAGCTTGCCCACAGTGTCAATACGCTTTACGACGACATGAATCGAGAGATGCAGGTTTACGGGCAAATGCGGGCCCTCCAGCGATGGTGGGAGACGGTTGAATTAGGAAATGAGTTTTTCCAGCATTGTGAGCCGTGGCGCCATCAGAGCCGGTCGAGTACCGAGGGCGCCGACCGCGAGCTGCATCAGGCGTTCGCGGATTACGCCGTATTTCTATGTGCGGAAGCCGGCCGCGTCACATCTATATGTGTCTCGCCATTTATGCCAGATTTAGCATCTAAGTTCTTGAGTCACTGGGGAATCCCGCAGGAACGCAGAACTCTGACGTATTGTAGTCTCGGCGCCGACTTGGACTACGGGACAACTAACAAAAGTCGATCTGGCTTCAAGGTTATGACAAAATTAAAAAAGCAATGATAGCTGAATGATCAAAATGGCACAAAGGCAATTTACGAAACTATAGCCCGATGAACTTGTATATACAAAATTTTAATCATCTCAAATCTAAGTGATTCGTATGCTGCACGTGGTTGCGCAGCCTTGCCAATCTGAACGCGCCGCGCTCGCTAATGTGCACGTGACATGTTTCTGGCAGTCACGTGCCATTCTGGCAGTGCTGGGCTCGCTTTGCTTCAATGTAACAATTATTCTGGCTGTCAGTTGTCAACAACACCCACACTGCCACCATTCATTTCCCTGTCCAATTTTCGTACAACGCTGATAAATACAACTCGATGGTACGAGAACTGCGGCGCCTTGCTAGAGATGACGATGATGACGATGGTAGCGTCCACTCACCAGCCCTCAAGAGCTCGCCCGAGCCCAGAAGGGCGAGAAGACAAGTCTCTTATAATGAGGACTCTGATGGTTCCGAAACTCAACAAGAAGAAATTAAACCGAAGAAGGAGAAGCTTGCTGGGCTGTTGAAGTCGGACGATGATCACTTTTCGGACGGGGCGCCACTGGAGCCTGATAATGAAAACAAGGACGGAAACTACGACGACAATTTCTCCGATGAAGATGACGAGGTCAAGCCCTCGCGCAAGCGGAGGCGCACAGGTAGCCGCCGTCCAGAGCACCCTGAAAATGAGGACTCTGATTTCAAGGCGGACGATGTTTCTGATGAGGAGCATTTGAGCGAGGAGCACTCGGGAGGAGAATCGGATTTCTTCACGAAAATCAACAAGCTACGAGACAAACAGTTCGTTGCCACAGACGATGAAGACGACTCCATCCACAATGGGACACGGTCAAGAAGGTCAAAGCCGCGGTCTCGCAGACACATGCTGCGTTCACGGCCGCTCCAGCAAAGGCCAACTAGGAGACTGGCCGGTCGTGAAGACGAAGATGGCGCTGATGATGTGGTCGATGATGACAGTATCCAGCAAGAAATCAACGACTTGTACGATTCGTCCCCCAACGCATCTCCTATGAAGCATAAGCTTCGTGAGCGCGAGAGGAAGATTGACTACACCATCCCGTCTCTCATCACGAATGAAAACGAAAATGAGTTGTACGCAGCTGCCCAAACCTCATCTCAACTGTTCCGCTCGCGCGGACGAAAGGTGCCCGGAAACAAGTCGGAATTCCGGAATCTACTATTTCCCACCGCTGGTCCCTTTGGGGGAAGTGATGTGGTATCGCTCATGGGCCAGAATATTCCGCCTGGGGGAATCCCCATTCCAGGAATGACGTCGGGGCCAGACTTGTCAATGGCTTTAGGAAATGATTCTGACTCGTCCGATGATGATTTTGCTCCGGGTGCGGGGAACCACGAGACTCTCGGGCCACTTCACCAGTTACCGGGACTCACCAACACTCACTCTAAGGGCGATTTTGGCGGAGGCAGCTTTGTTAATCATACGAATATCAGAGGCGCCCAGGTCAGTGAGAAAAAGAAGAATACATTGAGCGACACGGATCCCTTGGGCGTGGATATGAACATAGACTTTTCCGCGGTGGGTGGCTTGAACAACTATATTGATCAGTTGAAAGAAATGGTTGCTCTTCCCCTTTTATATCCTGAACTATACCAAAACTTCTCCATTACCCCTCCTCGTGGTGTTTTGTTTCACGGGCCTCCGGGAACTGGTAAAACACTCATGGCAAGAGCGCTCGCAGCCAGTTGCTCCACGCCCTCGAGAAAAATCACTTTTTTCATGAGAAAAGGTGCCGATTGCTTAAGTAAATGGGTTGGAGAAGCGGAGAGGCAGTTGAGACTTCTTTTCGAGGAGGCCAAGAACCAGCAGCCGTCGATCATTTTCTTCGATGAAATCGATGGCTTGGCCCCTGTTCGTTCCTCGAAGCAAGAGCAAATTCATGCTAGTATTGTGTCAACTTTGCTTGCTCTCATGGATGGAATGGACAACAGAGGGCAAGTTATCGTCATTGGAGCAACGAACAGACCAGACTCCGTGGACCCGGCATTGAGAAGACCGGGGAGATTTGACAGAGAATTTTATTTCCCGCTTCCGGACCTCGATGCCAGAAAAGAGATTCTACAGATACACACAAAAAAGTGGCGCCCGCCGTTATCCCCGATGTTCATAGACAAGATAGCTGGTTTGACTAAGGGCTATGGAGGCGCCGACATGAGAGCATTGTGCACAGAAGCAGCCTTGAACTCTATTCAACGCAAGTATCCTCAGATCTATAGGTCTTCAGAAAAGTTCATTGTCGAACCTTCCAAGGTGAAAGTTGTCGCGAAGGATTTTATGAAAGCAATCGAAAAGATAATTCCTTCGAGTGCTCGATCTACGTCCACCGGGTCTGCCCCCTTACCGGAGAGATTGCAGCCGCTATTACAGGAGCCTCTTGATGAAGTTGCCAAGAAACTCAATGACTTATTACCAGGCTCGGTGGGCGTCAGCGGCAGAAATAAGATGACTAACTTAGAAGAAGCAATGTATCTTGACCCGACAATCAAAGACGCGGATGGCGGATTCGCGAAACACGAGTTCTTGAAAAACCTTGAAAACTCCAGAGTTTGCAAACCTCATTTGCTCGTTTGTGGTGAAAGGGGTTCAGGGCAGCAATATCTAGGGTCTGCCATTCTCAACTTATTGGAGGGCTTTCAAATTCAGAACTTAGATCTCGCCACCATCTTTAGTGATGTGACAAGGACGCCTGAGCTGTGTATTGTCCAGGCATTCACAGAAGCTAGACGGCATCAGCCTTCGATTATCTTTATTTCGAATATCGATACCTGGTTCGAGGTGATGCCTTATTCAGCAAGGGCCACCCTTGCAGGCTTGCTCAGAAATTTAAGGAGCAATGAAAAGATTCTATTGTTGGGTATTGCAGAAAAGAAACATCATGAACTTGATCCTGAAATGAAGGCAGCTTTAGGCTTTCTGAATGGCATAAACAAGGTGGACTTGCATAATCCCTCCATTGTTTCGAGAAAGAATTTCTTTGAAGCTGTCAAAAACGCTCTTCTCATGAAACCCTATGAATTCCTCAATGATCTCGAGAATCGTCCCAAGAGGAAGTTAAAAGTTCTCAAACCTGCACCGGTAGCGCTAAACACAAGTGCCACATTCTCCAAAAAGCGGCTCAAGCAGCAAGAGTATGAAGACAAGAAACTCAAGAACATCTTGAAACTAAAACTTGCTGCAATCATGGATCTCTTCAAAAGCAGATATAAGCGCTTTAAGAAGCCAATTATAGATGACGCGCTTCTTCATCATCTCTTCGAGCCCTCGGTTTTACAGAACCCTCACATTCCCTATGACGTTTTATACGTCAAAGGGGAGGTGCCTGATCATGCCGATACCATCAAGGAGCTTGCGACAGGGAAGTATTTTTATAATATGGACTTGGACACTATTGAAGAAAGAATCTGGAACGGCTTTTATTCTGAGGCCAAGCAATTCTTGAAAGATATCCGTATGATTGCCAAGGATGCAATCACATACGGCGATAGAGAAAGGATCTTGAAAGCTAATGAGATGCTAACAAATGCTCAATTCGGAATTGAAGATTTCAACAATGCTGACTTCGCCAAGGCATGCAAACAACTAAGAGAACGAGAAGTCAAGAAGCAGGAGAAACTTCTTGCCGAGTACCACAGATTGAAAAATGAGTTTGAACAAAAACAACAAGAGATTTTGCAGACAATCGAAGATAAACCTCATCTTCCAAATGGTGATCAGGAACTTGTACCACGAGGTTTCCATGATCATGTTGATAACGAACCAAATGATCCGCACTCTCGTGATGACTCCGCAGTGTTAGTCAATGAGACAGCTGCTCCACCTGAAATTCCTATAAAGGCCCATATCGACAACAATTCATCAAAAGAAGACGAGGCGAGTACTAAAGTACAGTCTGTTGCGGTGTATTCAAATGGGAAACACACTGTTGATCTGAATGCTATGTTGTCAGTATGTATTGATGAGCCGAACTCGACATCTTCTATGAACGGCACGGTCGTCGCAGCGAACAATGATGAAACAAAGGGCAGTGAACCTATGGAAGAAGCTGACAGTGAGTCGGAAGCAGAAGAAGGACATCACGTGGACTTGGATCGCAACCTATCCTTGCCTGATTGGCTTGACGACTTGTTCGAGAAGGATATGGTTGAAGTGACCGAAGGATTCACGATAGAAAGATTGGAATACTTTGTTGCTCGTCTCATGGAGATTATTTGGGAAGATCGCAGCCAGTGGGACAAAAATCCGACGGTTTCAAGATTAAAAGCGGAGACGGATCACTTACGTAGTCTGGCCACTGTTTAAGTTGTGCTTTTGTGGTTGCGATTATTTCAGGATTCTCTCATTACTTTTATTTAAAATTCTCGCAGCAAACAAAGAGTCATTAGCTTGTCGGTCTTTGTAAAATGCAACCAATCCCTAAGTAGCTCTTGTCTGCCCTTGACGACAGGAGAAACGTTCTGTTCGTTGTAATCGGCTAGAGATAACCAGTTAACATCAATATAAAACCGGTATTACGTCGCTTTGTGATCTGGCTGTGAGATATTTTTGTCGATTGATATCGAAGAACACCCACCATTTTAGTCCTCAGCGCTTCCATCTCTCGGTCTGTAACTAATGTTTTGCTCCTCCAAATCACTTGTGATGTGTGGCGGCAATTTTCCGTTTACCTTGACAGCGTATAGACCTGCGACAAAAGAATCTATACGAAGCCATCTGGCAACCCATGACACTTTATTTTCGTCACCCAAGGCGACTAAACCCTCGAACGATGGCGACGTACAATCTTGAATTTGGCCATCCTCGTTATCTGCGTAGTGCAAAACAGATTCACAGTTTGGGCAGCCCACCTCAAGGAACTTTTTATAGGGCTGTATTATACCGCAGAGCATACAAGCTCTCTCTGTTTTGGATGACATTGCGTTGGATATTGAAGCTGCCGCTTTATTTGAATAAATGAAACGTAGATAACTTGTTGCGATCTTACTTGTCGCGTGTATCGTGAGAAATGTCGACTGCGTCTGTACGCAGAGAAAAAATAAGTAGTCACTTTAAGTTGTTTTTCTCCATAGACAGGCATCGATATTCAAGACGCAAACGTTGAACAAAGAATACCGAAAAGGCATCTGTCTTTCTTTGAGCAAAACTGAATAGATCTTGTGTATCAGAATTAAATCAAGAAAATTCAAGCTTGCCTCGCAAAACCTCGAAATGTAAAACGCATGAATTACCGCTTCGTTTTGCAATTCAGACTTGATGCAAACAATGAAATAGAGAACTGCATTGTTATTTTGATTTCTTGATAGAGCTATAGGTTTAAGCTTCAAAGTTTCTAATTACATCATGCTTATTTGTATCTGTTGAATGATTACGGTGAAACCCGCAACCTTTCATTAGGTTCATATAAGAGCACTTGTCATGGGTGCGATGTTGCACGTTGGAGTCTACACCTTTAGCAAATCACCAATCAGAACAGACGGACATAATTTTCGAAGTAACATCATCTGACCTACACTAGTCCTCTTCTGTTGTCTTTTTTATATTTTTCGAAGTCAGGCGAAACTCGCTTATTACCTTCAACAATTTTCATCTTTAATTAGCTGAACGCGACTCACATTGCTCTGCAGTTCTTCGCATACTTGCAACGCCTGATCTGACAACTCGTATCGTCCTTCAGCCACGCCTTTTCGCTCACTTTTACATGTTCATGACGGTGAGGATAGCGAGAGCTCACCCGAACCCAGTGGGCCTTTTGCATAAGCCAATACTATCTCGCAAGCGCTCTTGCTCAAATTTCATTCACATACACAAGAGAAGTTACTCAGTTGATCCATCGCTCGTAGTCAACACTCTAACTGATTCACTTCAAGAACTACATGCCTATATAGGTCTTCCATGGTACGCCGTGATTCCATTGACAACCTTCGGGCTAAGGGCTTTTTGGACTTTTCCCCTTGCCCTCTTGCAAAGACTTCGCATACAGAAACAGAACAGCCTACGCCCTATTGTTGCCGCAACCGGTCCTGCCATTCGCTTAAACCTAGCTAAAAAAGCTCTGAGCGCAAACAAAGCACGAGACTCTCCCATCTCATCAGTGCTAGCGCCTGCGAAAAACATGCGATATGAGGAAATCATGGTCTTATCCGCCAAAGAAGTTCGCAAAAGACAAAAGGGATTGTTCAAAGCTCACCACGTTCAGCTTTACAAGAACTTTCTTCTTCCCCTTGCGCAAATACCGCTTTGGGTATGCATGTCTATGACCTTTCGTGACTTGAGCGGCTGGTCCACTTTGGATGCGGTGGCTAACAAACCGCTCGACCCTACACTATACAGCGAAGGTGCTCTATGGTTCGCTGATCTTACAACCCTGGATCCATTCCACATATTTCCTATGGCCGTAGGAATAATAGCTCTTGTCAACGTGGAATGGACTTTCAAGACATTTGATTTGTTAAAGTCTTCTAGTCGACGTAAATTGTTTCGTCCGACAATCACAGACTCCTTAGCAAATGTATCTCGCATGGCGGTCGTGTTTCTCATGGCCGTTTCTCTACACGCACCAAGTGCGCTTACTCTCTACTGGCTCAGCTCACAGTTGTTTTCCTTGATACAAAACATACTACTCGACTTGACGCTTCCCATAAGCTTCACGCCCAAAACTCGATTGAGCTCTCGGAGACAACTAAACTCGAGTGCAGTTGACGTGGTGAATCCACAGAAAGATCGTCTATAATCATCTTCTTGTACATACACTCAAGCATAATGCAAAGCCTCATAGAACGATTCCTTAGTGGGTTTATACTCTCGAGCGATTTAACACTCTTTGACAGGCCTGCGAATTTAAGGTTGCGTAGACCGCGGACCAGTTTTGTTGTGCGCCACAACTAGTTCTTCAATTCATAATGAGCACCAAGCCACTTGAGGCTATCAAAAAAGCTGCGGTGGAAATATATCCATTGATAACAAAAGAGTTCTCAGACCAGTCAACGAAAAAGTATAACAATGAGGAATGGACGTTGAGTGAGCTCGAATCGTGGAAGAACGACACGTTGCCTCAAATTCTAAAAGAACGACATGATGGAGGAGAAGCCCATTTGAAAAGAGATGAGTTGATTCTACTCATGGACTGGAAGCTAGCAAAGGGGAAATTTCGTCCAACGCTTCCAGGCTTAATCAAGTCTAATGATGTCGAATCGGTTCATAATATCTCGAAAGAAGGTTTTGAGGTTTTCCTAAAGTTTGTGAACTCAAAAGAATGTGGAGATTGGGGCAAAATGCCTCTAGAGGACTACAAGACTACAATAAGAGCATCGCTAAAAGCTTTGTGCCAATTGAGAGGAGTGGGCCCTGCTACAGCAAGCTTGATGCTCTCGTTATTGTTCAAGATCACCGAATTTGCGCCACCATTTTTTAGCGACGAGGCCTTCATGTACTTTATAAGAGATGCCCTTCGCCCACTGCAAGCTATCAAGTACACAGCAAAGGAGTATGTGGAGGAGTTTATTCCCGTTCTAGTGAATGTTGCTGCTGGAAACAGCATCTCGTCGCTCCGTCTCTTAGAACAGGGATCATGGTCTCTTAAAACATACCAAATACACAAGATAGGCCGGTTGGCCGACTTGAGGCTAACATTTCAAATCGATGACGAAACTCTTGAAGCCTTTACTGGTGCTTCTGAATATCTCTACCAAAAAGAGTCTTTGAAGCGGAACCGGGCTGAAAAAGACATTACCAGTGGTAAGAGGAGAAAGACCACCAGTTCACAGAAAAACAACAAGTAAAGCATGCGAAGTTCAAGAGGAGACGCTTCAACCCTACAACTTTACTAATGATAGCAAAGTGATCTCAGCAAGGCTTGAAGCTGATGCGAACTTTCAATTATATTATATAAAACAATTGCTATGCTGATGTGCCTCAAATATTTAAGTAATCTCTCTCAAAATTGAGAAGCCTGAAGGGGTTTTTGTTCATTGAGCTGAGACTGCTAACGTTTTCTCCTACACGACTCACCATCGTTTCCAATTTTGACTCATTGGCAAAATTTTGGGCTTCGAGAATCTCGGAGTTGATCATATTGGCCAATACCTTTACGTCCAATGCATCCCGCTCGAGTAACCTGCTTGCTTGTGTCAAATCCTTCAAATCATCCTTTCTATTGAGGAGAAGAACACTAGTGAGCTCTTCCAACACTCTTTGACAGGTTTCTCCCGACTTTTGAATGAGACGTTTGCCGAGGGACATTGCCTCCTTGAACAAAGTTGATGCTACCTCTTCCGAAAAATATGCGCTTTCAGCATTCACCCCAAACTTCAGCTCGTAAAAAGTTCGCAACAAGTCTATGTACTGCAGTAGCTCAAGTTCAAAGATAAACAATTGTTGTTTCTCCAAGTCCGGAAACTCAGTCTGCAATATTTTGATAGCTGTCCGAAATTGGCGGTTCAATATGCTTCGCTTGAGTTGCAGCCTCTCCACTGCTTTCGTAGGCGGGAGAGATTTGTGAAAAGGGTAAAGCTCGTCAATACCTTCCATCATCTCGTCTTCAGTTTGATTTAGATTCCTGGACAAATCATTGAGGTCGGAGCTGAATGACTCTAATGTATCCAAAAAGCCTTCCTGAGCGAGATATCCCCTAATAAAGTCATTCAATATAGCCGGATCATCTTGAATTCCACGGATATCTCTCTCAAACTTTAGTATGGCCCCATCGGATGTTTCGTTCACAGTGTTAAGCTCATCACTAATCACTGATTGAAGTAGCTTTTTCTGACCCAGCTTGAAATTTTGTATGTAGCCATTGATATTAAATTGAAAGCTTCTCAAGCCAAAGTTGGTAATGATTCGTGATTCTGGTAGGTCCCCTGCGACGGGAATTTTGGGGAAATCCGTCAAGCGGAAGCCTATCATTGGAAACAAAGGCCCCAGTTCTGCTCCTTGTCCAAAAATAGAGTCCTGATATCTATTCGAAGAGGTGATGTCCAGCTCACTGATAGTTTTGACCAACACCCCGTTGAGTGTAATAAAAAGAGAGCGCTCGATGAAGTTCACTCCAAACCCAACGGTATCTGTCTGAAATTTTCTGTTCCCGCCAGACTCAAACATAGAGTACGTATGAAAAGGAGCATCGATCTCTAGCTTGCTGGTCTCCTGCTCTGCGGAGGTGTGCCTGTTTAATTGAGAAAACCGTCTGTTTAGGTTCAACGATGATGTTCTGAAATTGCCATCGCTGCGCTTGATAGATGCATATGAACAAGAGTTATTGAAACTGATAGCGAGACTTCCTTCGAAGGAAACGCCAGGCTCAGCGCCGAGAAAAATTACCGTATCCTCGTCCAATCTGTCCTCTGATGAGGTCTGGTTTTGGCAGCAGATGTCAGCCTGAATTTGCTTAAGATCAATTGACAGAGCCGTGGCAGACAGTGAGCCAGCGCTAGAAGGTATCCGATCAAATTTGATATTTCTCTTGGTGAAGCCCATATTGAAAAAAAGAGAAGAGCCAGAGGACAATGATGGGTCATTAGCATGGATCAATGGATCATAATTCGTAATTTGTGTCGCGGTTTGCTCTACGCAAACCTCGTAATAGAAAACACCAGTATTTTCACGAATTTCATTGTTGGAAATGAAATTGTAAAATCGCTTCTTCGCTGCTTGGTTCTCCACTAGTTCGGGGTTGGACCTTGAAAGTTTAAGGCGAAGCACGGAGAAGCCATTTTCTATATCAGACTCCATCTCGAAACGCTCATCTAGAGCTTTCAAATAGCTTTTTGGGGACAAGGGCGTCCAGTACATTGGCAATGGCGAAAGGAAAAGATTCTTTTTCTTGGCCATCAAATATGGAAAATAGAAATGCTTATGCTCCTTCTTGTCACGAGACCACGCAATAAGCTCATCAAGGGAGCGCTCTGCCAAAGAAGTGGAGTCGATGTCCTCACCCCCTATTTTATAGATAAACTCGCCGTATCCTGGGAGATCGAATGTGGATGTTTGAGCAGCGTGGGGCTCTACAGAAACCGAAGAAGCCGGCATCGAGCCCGAGTGGACAGTGCCATATATGGAATGATCCCTTTCATTGCCCAGTTCCTCAGAGGCGTGTTTGCTTAGCTTCTTGTTTGGTATGAGCCTATCCTTGAAAATTTCGAAGAGTTCGAAAAGATACTCATCGCTAATTTTCTCGGGAGGTGAAGTTCCCAATACTCCTAGAGCAGAAAACTTTTCTTTTAGTTTTGTCTTTATTAGCTCATTAATGTATGCATCATCACAGAATGAATTTGGATCTTGGGATAAGTCTCGTGGCAGGCGGAATTTATAGTGTGAGGACTGAGGAGAAAAAAAGTTCCGGGCAGCTAAATCGGGATCAAGCCAGCACAACTCTTGATAAAGCTCTTGCCCTACACATGTATTAAGAAGGTAAGGCGGTATCACGTATGTGAATTCAGAGCTAGTCATTTGGTGAAGTTTTTATAGGGTGCTGTGAGCCGTGGAGTACTTTTGCGGGGCAAAACAGATTAGATAGCCGCTCGGATTGCGAAATAATCAGGTCACGTGATATATTTATAATTAATTCACGAATCACTTACGTGTCGATTCCGGCAATATTCTGACGGAATGAGAAACTTGATGAATCAGAGGTGATCTCATTATCTAGAGCATTGTGAAGTTGCTAGTCAATGCGAAGTCCCGGTCGTCAGTAATTTGATGACTTGTTCAAAAACGAAATGAGCTACCAATGCTTGATAACGTGGGGAAGGGGAAATCTGAGTTGGTTCTACCGAAATAGTATGAGAGTTGGAACAGGCAAGATTATTGCTACCATTTGGTGGAAAAGTTTTGTTTCTCACGATCGAACCTGCTACGTATCGGTGGAAGCGAATGCGGGACGTTTAACGATCTCTGGCGAACTGTGCTCTGCATTCTATTTCACACGAAAAAGAGTTGCAATGTTTTATTGCTCTTTGCTAAATCTAAGTTGAATCGACTTCATCTCTAGTTGGAATGTCTAGCAAAATTTATTGACAAGGAAATGTTCCCGCATGTACCGTTGTCATGAATATCTTTTTTTCTATGGGCCATGGCGCGTCATTTTACAGTAAGTACGCTGCTTCTGGCCTTCGCATCTGGATCTCGCATTACCATCGCAGTTTCAACAACCATAAAACTCCACTCTCATTTTCACTACCGTAACTTGTTAAGTACTTGGCTATGACTGATGTGATTTTGAGGCAAGTCCAGCTGGCTGTGCCTAATGTGCAAATGACTGTGATATCCCAGGGAGCCGAGGCATTAGTTCTCTCTTGCTCTTCGCATCCCTACCTAGATGTGAAGGGGACCTACATTATCAAGTACCGTCCGAGAAAGCCATACAGACATCCGAAAATTGACTCGCTGATCACAAAGTCAAGAACCGTCGGTGAGGCTAAGTTCATGCTGAAGCTTAACAAACTAGGCGTGCCTGCACCTCACTTGATTCTGTTGGATGCTGCCAACGGAGTCATATGGATGAATAATATAGGAGACGTCTTGCCGAACGGGAATGTATCTTCCTTAAAAAATTATTTATGGTTTTTGGAAAAGAATGGCCGGGACTGTTTGGGAAGCGAGGCAGAGCTTTTTTGCAAGGCCACAGGGTCTGTGATTGGGAAGCTACACACCAACGACATGGTACACGGAGACCTAACCACTTCTAATATAATTCTTCAAGGCGAAAAGTCATATCTCATTGATTTCGGGCTCTCGTCATACTCAAATTTACCCGAGGACAAAGCCGTTGACTTGTACGTCTTGGAAAGGGCCGTCTTAAGTACCCATTCCGATTATGCAGAAAAGTATAATCTATGGTTGCTTCAGGGCTACGAAAGTGAATTTACCAAGTCTGGAAAACGAAATTTGAGGGATACGATGAAAAAATTGGAAGATGTCCGTTTGCGTGGACGTAAGAGGTCCATGCTTGGGTAATTCATTATGCAAATCGATAGGAAGCTTTTGTCATGAGGTATTGCTTGCCTGGACTCAGCTCTCGAAATTGTCTAACGCATGGGACAAGATCAAAGCAACTCAAAATTATTGCACCAAATACACATTCGACATTGCCAAGTCTATCGACAATAAATTGACGAAGCTGGTCTCATGGACCTTTTCCACAGTAAAGGCTAAGTGCCCCAGTCATGTCATTACTGGCTGTTCTAGAAACCTCGATATACAGGTATCAGTAAATTAGGCTCAAAAACCATTGAGACAGAGATACTTATCGATTACTCAAAGCCCAGGCACTCGTCAATCGCTATTGACGTACTAAGGCTTTTGCTTATCAAGCCTGCTAATGTGTGTGCTCAACTTCCCTGAATATGATTGCGACTTTCATTGAACAATTTATAGTCTCTTATTATAATGATCATACTCGTCTTTCTTGATTGGACTCTTCGATTTTTCACTCAAGTCACTCGCGTTACAGAGTTTGTAGAACAATCAATGAGCCGGAGAATATGACCGGTCAGGGAGCAAAGCGACTAAAAGTACAACGCGGGGCAGACTCTTCCAAATTTGACCGGCCCTTTTGATCCTGCCAAAAAAGAGGCTAAACTCCTAGTCCCACTAAAAATGTCTCGGACACTGGTCGTGACAATGACCATCCAGGCTTTGAGTAATCCAGAATATCTTATCGAGCCAGCTAGCTCCTGTTGGTTGCTTCTTAGCCCTGTTGAGATATATTAGGGACCTTTGTCGTAATGGATTGTTCAAACTCCAATGTTGCGAAAGGTTAAGTACGTCATTGATATAACACTGACCATTGCCATTCATATGCAATACACAAAACTCAAATTGTTGAGGAAGTCATTGCCATGTCCGCTCATTGTTCAGCGGCATTGCGCTAGAAGGCCCGATCAAGTCATCGACATCCGTTTTATTCAAGTTTGTCGACCATACCACTGGCATTAGCATGCACTGGCTCTCTCGTGTTCTTGCTCCGGGGCCACATTGACGGTAGCTTCACAACCTGGAAGCGCGGTTCGATGCATCTTGCGGTAAACCAGGCACGAAGTTTGTTCTCTATGAGCTCCGAGATTTTAGGCACATCTTGGAGCTTTGCTCTTGCACCGATAAGTGACTTCACCTGGAACTCTAGCCTGTAGTCCGGTGAAAACGAGAACATGAGAGCAGTACCGCCGCCCCCGGGAGAGTTATCCTTGAGATGTGCGGTGAAATCCGCATCATTCGTATTGACCAATGAAACAGTTAAACAGCTTGAGAAACGCACCATAGACACCGACAACTGAACAGGCAATGTTGCAGTGAGCGGCCTAGGATAATTTAGAAGAAGACGGGTGTCAATTCCCAAGGTGAGCGTGTCAGATAAATCAACGTCTATCTTTGCCTCGAGGCGGCCGGAGTCGCTCGCATTATGTTTGATACGGCAATTTGAAAATATGGGGAAGTCGTCGCCAATATCGATTTCGGTTAGCTTGATTTTGTCTAGATAGTCGGGCAAGTCCAGAGTTTCCAAGAACTCACTCAATGAGTGATATATATTATCAGCAAGCAAGGCCTCAGTGCGAAGCTGTGAAATTGTCTGCGCCACAAGCACGTTAAACCAGTCCAAACTTTCTGGGTTATGGTTGTTGACGTCATAGTATGTCTTTTCGAGAATGGTCTCTAATGTAGACGAGCTCGAATTGGCCTCTGAACTCTCAGATTTGGCCTTCCGGTCCCTCTTGACAATGACGCCAGATGCGTCTCGCTTAGCAGATTTCCTCGCGGCATCGGATGACGACGGAGACTCGGAAAATACGAAAAACTTGATGAATACCAACACAAGTACCACCACGCTTAGCTGGCCACAAACAAGACCCTGTGTGAAACTCCAGCCATTACTTGCGGGTATATAGTATGCTGCGTCAGGTCCACTGATTTTCAGCGTATCAGATTGATGGAGTCCAGACTTTGAGCCCTGCCACTGGTTATTCAGGTACTTCCCACTTGACATTATGAACGGGAAATGACAACCCTGAATACAAAGTCAACGCTAAAAGGCTCTTTGAAAGTGAAAGTCTATTTATTGATGATTACCTCTGACTTCGTCCTGCCTTTCAGCCTCTTTCGCTAAGCGCGCGTCACATCATCTGCTCGGGCGTCTACCCTGCAAACCCTCCACGAATTTAGCTAAATTGACTCCAAGAATAATTCACAGCAATATTACCATAAGTCGTAGCAATGTATTATTTGTGGACTCCTAGACTGAAATCACTATTTGAAGTGCGGCCTTTTGTAGTATCTTTGATGTACGCGTCTTTCTCTGTACTAAATCTGCTCAATAAGGTGTGAGCTGGACCCATGCCCGCAGTCTTCCAGCTCATATAGCCAAAGACAAACTTTACTGGTCATCTAGTACTCCTTCCGCTTTTTAGGTTTCTTATTCGCCTTTTTCGGGGATTTGTGTTCCCCTTCATGCAACTCCTTCTTGGGAGTCCCGGGTGCGGAGCGGGAGCGGGTGACACGCTTGGGCTCGTCTCCAGCCGAATCCTCATCGTGAGAGTCATCGCGACCAATCCACTCTTTGAAATTCCCCAATATAGATCGAAGGGGCTTATCGTTCTTATTGCCGATATATTTCGAGGCAAATTCAGTCAATGGACTCGAGGGACGCGACGCGTCATCTGTGTCACTAGCGAGCGAAAGGCTACTATTGCTGGCGAGCAAGCTGTTTTCATTCTTCTTTCCGCGCAAGTACTCACGCACCTCCACATACAAGTCCTTCGAAACATTATTGAAGCTGTTTCTGTTTCTCATCCAGTAGGTCCTAAAGTCATTGATGTGCTTTTTGAAGTCCAATTCGTTCTTCTTGAACCAGCTCACGTTTAACTCCTTTCTCGTTGCTCCTCTGGCAAAATTTCTCATAAGATACTTATCGTAATCCCGAATTATCTTGGTGATGATATCGGAGGTTGAGATCCCCTCTGTTCTCTGGGTAGTCAAAAACATGCCACGCTCTTTGATCGGCTTGTAAATATCATCAGAATCAGCCGAAGCATATGGCAAATCGTCGTGGGCCACATAGTCAATCCGATTCTTCAACAAAAAGCTGGGTGTTACACACCATGGCGCGTCTGCAATGACCTCATCAACCCATTTACAGTGTTTCAATGTCTCGACCCTTTGTTTATCAGAAAGAACGGTCAAGCCTTTCCGTTTTTGTGTCTCTTTATCTGAGGGTACACCGCATACCAACTCGACATTTTCAAACGACTTCTTTGCCTGTTCCAATTGGCGCATGTGACCTAAGTGGAACAAGTCAAACACTCCATCGGCATAGATACGGATGGGTCTATCCGTGGGAGGTAAATTGAATTTATAGCCTAGCGGTCTATATTTGCGGAACTCTTCCGGAAGCTCTGCATCCAATTCTTTTTCCCGAGCTTCAAACTCCTCCTCCTTTTTCGTTTTAATCTTGCGTCTTTTATGTGATCCGTCTTCGCTGCCGCTGTGATCATGACTCTCGTCTTCAGAGTTTTCTGCGGACCCGTTATTGGGCGAGGAAACATTCGAGTCGCTTCTTTTTCGCTTGCGGAAAAGCGAAGTCAACTTTGGGGCAATCAAGTCCACAGAGAGAGTTCTCGTAAGTGGGCTGTTGATATCTGAAGTCTCTGCATCTGCCTGTTTGGCCATTTTTTGGATTTAATCTAAGCTGACGTCTGTAGAGGACTGCTGATCATTTTTGTGGGAGTACAGCCATTGTCACGTGCGTGCACCTGGAAAAAGTGATCTCGCGGTGCATCCCAACTGAAAATTGCTGCGGCGCAACAACAGGCAATCGAAGAGCTTATCGCCGGTCGCATGGGGGCCGAAATTGCCGATCAAGCCCAAACGCGGCCGACCTTGTGCCTGCAAATAAAAATGGCTAGCGTTCGTTTGGCCCAAAGGTAAATTCTCGTTGTTGAGTCGTTCTTCGACATTGCAGCTTGGTTCAGTAATTACAAGACAGCCAAACAATCTCCGCAAGGTACAATAAGGTGAGCTCTGAAAAGACAATGTGTCGGTTTAATGATGGTTCTCGACCCTCAAAACCCTCGAAAAAAAACAGCATGAGTCAAAATGTCTTGTCTTATTGTTTTGTAAAATAAAACACCGGCACCATTTATCCTTGCTAAAAAAAACACATCAGAAAAGAGATGCCGACACCGTCGAAAAACATCGCTCTGTGTGCTTTCCCAGCTCTCTCTCATTTTACATTTTTTTCTTAGGTTTCATTGGATTGCAACTGCTCTAGACCAAATTGCAGACCGTTTTATCTGCGGCATAACATTCTAGACCGAATACACCAAACAAGGTTTCGGCTTCGCGCCATCTGTAGCTGCCGCACCTGTTAATTTCCCACTGCAAACTCTCATAGGAATCGGCGATATGAAACAACCTTCACTTACCGATCTCAGGTTCATCTCGCCGCTAACGTTGCGGACATGGTTCTCATCAAAATCCCCCTCGGGAAACGGTAGGTTTGCCGTGGTTGACGTGCGCGATTCTGACTATGTAGGCGGCCACATCAAAGGCTGCTACCATTATGCAGCTGGCGAGATTCACGAGACGTTACCCGAGCTTCGCCGCCGTCTTCTTGAGAACAAAATCGACGATGTTGTATTTCACTGTGCGTTGTCTCAGGTTCGTGGCCCAAAGTCGACACTCGTATTCTTGAGGACCCTACAGGAGTTGCCTACCGAGGAGCGCGAGAAGTTTGATGGCTTGAATGTGTGGGTATTATCTGGTGGCTTCACGGCTTGGCAAAGACAGTACGGCACGGACAAGGATGTCACTGAAGGGTACCAAGAGGACATATGGGAGTAGAGACGATTATAGGGCTTTGTAAATACGGTTGAACTTTCTATAATGCTAAATTTTTATTGAGGAGATTCGTGCTCTTACGTCTCAAGGCGTCCAATGAAGTCAACAAACAATTTCAAATGAGACTAGGCCCATTGTAATGATTTGCAGTCTGCTGCATTTGTGCCGGCTGCTGCCATTGTTGCCCCGTGCTCCACTGTTGTTGTCCTGCCGGCACTGGTTGCCACTGCTGGTTCGTCTGCTGCGCCTGGAACCCCTGCAGCCCTGTTTGTTGTGGGTAACCTGTGGCTTGGGACATCAAGTTCGTTCTTGCATTCTGTAGATGGTAATTACGTGTTTGTTCCTGTTGTGTTTGTGGAAAAACGGGGATTGTAGGTAGGTTTTCTAAACCTCCAGCAGTGGGTTGAGCCATTATCATTTGGGGCTTCTGATTCTCCGCTGCAGAGTTGAATACTTTTGTGGTGGTGCCGGAAACCTTGAACGGATTGCTCCCGGTAGCCGAGGGGTCAACCTTTTCGGAAATCAAATCATTATTGAAAGTGAAAGCCGTAGTTTGACTGCTAGCAAATCGTGTTCCCCCAAACGGATTAGTTGAATCCACTGAAATTTTTTTCCCAGCGGGAGACGAAGCCATGCTCGAAAAAGGATTCGTATTGGCTCTTTGCAAGCCTGGCGCCCCGGTGTTCTGGTAAGATGGGCTTGGGTTGAATGGTAAGGTCTGCGATTGAAACCCTGTGTATTGTTGTATCACAGGCGGGGCCGTCACAAATGGGTTCGACCCGGTCTGTTGTTGTTGCTGCATCTGTAACTGAGCATGTTGGTGCTGTTGCTGTTGCTGCTGATACTGTTGTAATTGCTGCTGTTGGGCCTGAGGAAATACACTTTGTGCATGATTACCGAAGCCCGCGCCAGTTTGATTCATGTTCAAATCGACAGAGGGATATTGCATTGAGGGGGCAAACGAGGCGGGCACGGACGCACCCCAAGGATTGAATGTCGCCTGTTGCACCAAAAGAGTATCAGAACCCTGATACCCAGGGGAGGGGGCTGGTTGAGTCAGGTTTGCAGCTTGTGGAAGGGAGCCTTGTCTCTTTGCTTCGTAAAAAGCGGACAGAGTCGAATCATTCTTGTTTTGGGGAGCTTCCATATTTTCCAATGCAGAAGTAGCACTCTTGTTGCCCTTGGACCTTAAGTATTCTGCTCTGTGCTGCTCGAACAAGGGGTCATTAAGGTACTCTTCCAACGATGACGTCAATGCCGTGGGTGCGTGCTTAATTGTTGGTACATGCAATTTGGTCGCATACTCAAGATGTTTGGCAACGCGCAAGTAGTCTATAACGTATTTTGTCTGGTCGACAAATTTTTTGTACACGTCTAGCGCACGCTCTGCATCATTGTGGAACATCTCGAAGTAATGCTCTAATAAATTAATCACGCCTTCATTGAGCTCCTGAAATAAGGCCAAGAGATCGTTGACAAGAAGGCGGAAAGCAGTGAGCACAATGTCGTTTTTGATCTCGGCCTCCAAAAACGAGTTTTTCAATAAGGCGTCAATCTGTTTCTGGACGCTTTCACATTCACGTAGTAAGCCCTTTTCCACAGAAAGCGAGCGCAAGCGCCCACCATTCTGCGTCACAGAATTATTTACCCTTTCATCCCGAACGTAATCAACTCGGGTGTCCGCAAAATGTCTCACGCGAGTGTGCAAATATCGGCTGTACTTCATGATATACCGCACATCTGAAGTGAGTCCCAGGTGCCGCGAAATGCTCGATCGAGACAAGTTCAACATATTTGGAGCCTTGTCAGCCAAGAATTCCAAGGTCACGTTGAGGTCACCCTCCCTTATCATGATATGGATTACCAAAAGTGCCTTGTACACCACCAGCCATGAGCTATCTTGAAGTCTTTCATCTAAAGTCCGCATAATTGTGAGAAAATTCTCAGACGCAACTTGATGATTTATCAGAGTGGCCATTAGTATTGGTTCGAGGTACTTAGGCTTTGGGGCCGCCACTTTTAGCTTGGTAGCCCCTTTCACAATTTTAGCGTAGGTAGTCATATCTGTTTGTCACGGTCACACGAATGTCCTGGTTGCGCAAGTGGATGATGGTTCAAATGAGACCGACGTGCGCTTTTCAATCGATTTCTAGGCCTTAATTGATGGATATTTGTGGAATTGCCAAACAATTGTTGAAAACCACCGCTTTTAGGAAGTCTGTTTTGACTTGCCAGTAGATACCCGTAACCCTCGTTCACAGTTCGTGCAGGAATCTGGCGGGCTCTATAATTATCTTGGGGGAGGCTCCGCACCATCCGGATTTGCCCCGTCGCACCGGGGAGGTTGAAGAATAATGAGGCACATTTATCTCGTAATTGGAAAAATTCGAAATAAAGCGATGATTTGAATCATAGAGCGACTTTATGGATCCTTATGAAAGGCCTATATTATAAGGCCCAATACTATCGAAGAAAATGATCACATAAAAAATTTGTGAATGAGTACCGAGACAAGACAGGTCTTCCTCTCTTTTCTTCAAATTTTATCCCTACCAAGATTATAAGTAATTTTGCAACAATCAAACCTCACCGGGAGTCATACATTTCTCCTCGCGGGCTGACTCACACGCATTCTTATCGGGTCTTTGTTGATTTGAATCTCGAAAAGTCGAGGAAAAAGCGACCTTCACAAGAGCTGCGAACAGTTCCGCAGCAAATCCAAGGAAGTTTGAGTCTATGATACTTTAATACCGAGTCTAAATTAACACGACCGCAAGTGGTAAAGCGATCTTGATGGCAGCGGAATCTCTCGAAACTAACCTACAGCCCAACTAAGCTTATAATAAAGAACAACTTCTGGATGCACGTTTGATTATATTTTACCCTCTAGTTTATATTTACAAGTTCCACTTACTTGGGCTTCAAGCCACCTCTTTTCTCCAAAAAATCTTTCGCCTCATTCACCTTTGTTGCAACAAACGAGGAGCCGCCCTTATCTGGATGATTTGCCATCATAAGTTTTCTGTGTTGTTCCTTCAATTTAGCTTTCGAAAGTGTGCTCTCCTTAAGGTTCAAGATCTGCAACGCCTCTTTGGCACTCATTTTTGCACCAAATGGCCCTTTTATAAATGCTTTACCGTTGAGACCTGGTTGCTTCGATTTCACAAAACCGGAAGCGAAGTAAACAACGCCAAGGGCACCGAGGCCTGTTACCCAAGGGTGTTCTCCCATCCAGTCAAATGTTCTATCGAAATACCATTCTGCGGTTCCCTCAGCAG
>JAKUBE010000082.1:0-33864 GCA_030674755.1 Metschnikowia henanensis | reverse complement strand
ACCGAGGATATGTCGATGTGCATTACTCTGCCAGGTCCGATACTGAGCTCGGGCCACTCGAGCGGTTTTTGTTTTTTTTGGAGAAATTGGACCGCATCAAATTAACTCGCCATGTGGATTCCGTGGCCCTGCTGAGACTCGGACCAAAAGATATCAAGGCGCCACTGGCTCGCAATTATGTTAGCGAAATGCGACAAGAAATTGAGGCGCCAGAAACTAGAAACCCCGAACTTGACACTGCTCAAGGCGAGTCTACTGACAACAAGCTCAAATTACGAATGGCGATCATGGACGGCGATATCGATGAACAGCCGCCGGAGAAATTTTCAGGACCAGTGGAAAGAGGCCCCTGGTATGAGAACGCGTTACAGCAAGCACGTGCCACGTCTCTTCAAAAGAAAGAAGACGCGGCGTTGGCTCTTGTTTGTGGACCTGACGGTTTTGTAAACTACGTGGCCGGCGGCAAGGACTTGGCCACGGGAAGCCAGGGTCCCGTTCAGGGACTTTTGGGTGCAAAAGGCTGGAACGAAACGAATGTATTTAAGTTGTGACGTGCCTGAGGCTAGAGACAGGATACTTGTATATAGAAAGTCGGGGAAGAGGTGTTGGGGGTATAGGCCCTGGCTCTTTTCTGTGAATATATTGCTGTAGGTAAGAGTCGGTGTTGTCCACGGTGCTTTTTTTGTCTCAGAGGAGTTTCATGTTTTGGGTAAATTGCGAAACCGCCCGCTTTCATGGCTGCGCAGTTTGCGCTATCGGGGTGTCTTTCGAGGTGGTATGTTCCAGACCAGCGATGTGGAAAAGAGAAAAAAGGATAAGTAAGGGCTTTTGAGACAATTTCTAAGTAAATGAGAAAATCAAAAGCTTCTGCAATCTTGTCGGTGGGTTCGTGTGTAAATCAGAGTTGGAGAAGTTTTACGTAATGAAAAGAGATGCTCGAGAGGGCTCCATATTAAAACGAGCTGCGTCTTTTGCAGGCGACCTCTGATAATGACAAAAGGCTCATAAAATATCAGCTTGCTCCCAAAAGAGATTGTATTGAGTACGCAACTAAAATTCCTCGAATGAAGCGGACGATCCTTTACGCTGATTAGGCTCAAAGGCGCGACACACGAACCTAGTATATAACATCATAAAATATGGAATGTCGCTGGGTTTGTTGAATTGTTCTTCGTTTGGAGAAACAAGAGAAAAATGATTGCGAATTTCAGAAACTTTTTGACTGAAACTGACTCGTCTTTTGTTTATCCCACTTTCTCTTTCTACAATGCCAAACATCATCGAGAGCGTCTCAAAGTAGACTCTTTGTAGGGCTGCGAACCAATAGCACAAAGTACAACAAACAATTTCTAGCCAGGTTGAACGTGGCCATATTTAAGCAGAAGTCTTGACCTGACTGGAATATATTGATTCATACGTGCAGCAGTCCCATTCTGAGAGGAAAATAGCTTGCGTCAGAAGTCTCTGCATACCACGATAGAAAAAAATAATCTGAACATTGTCATTGATAAAAAGAAGCATTTCTGACCGTCTTTATGCTGACTATCCTTTAAAGAAAACGCTGTGTATGTTTCATTGATAAACAAAAGTACAATAGTACCAGACTAGGGGTAGGAACCCAGAAAAATGAAAGCGTATAAGCGCTTATTCTGATGGCGCAAACATCAGCAGAGATGTGTTCAGTTCTCCCACTGTCCCCAAGAAAAGGGTCCTTGAATGGCTAAAGATTGGTAATCAACTCCTTGAAATGGAAGACACTAAAGGTTGTACCATTTTCGATAATTAACACGCGCCTAAGCAGACTGGCTTCGGGTATATGAGCTGTCTAAGTCTGGCCCGCAAGTGTGAGAAGGGTCGCTTCCCACTGTCATTTGAGATAAAGCATTGTTCTTCTCTAACAGATGTAAGCACAAGAACGTTATTAAACGTGTGTAAAACGACCAGCACACTCAATCGCCGTGTCCCTCAAACACGGTACCTTCGTCCTTCCAGTCTGCTTTTCGTAATCGGGCATCAACCAGGCCGCAGGGTTGTTCTCGAAATTAGGCAGAAACAGAGTACAATTTTTAACAGCATGCTGTCGAGAACATTTCCAGCAGACACCCGGCTGTTCTGAGAGCGTCTCAATGATCACCTTCAAAGAACCTTCTGCGCGAGAAAGGCGCTTAGAATCCAGGGAAGAAGCGCTTTTTAGATTTTGAATCGCAGTAGTCCCGACGCGTGTTTCTGATCTAATGCGTATCGGCCAAAAGTCTTCCTCTGTACAGCCCATCAGTTTAACCATAGCAGAATATTGCATTATCTCCTTTTCAGGGACCCTCGACTTAATTTCGTCTCGGACCCTCGCTTCAGAGATCATTTTTGTCCGGTTCGCCGTCTAATAATTTTTCAACATGTCTTCAACCTTGGCTGCAAAATACACGTATTTGGGTGTGTACCATGCATCCGTGTCCATTTTTCCAGGCTTTGAGAAGAATGAGATCATCGTATGCGCAAAATGTATAATTGGAGGCCTGTTGGTAAAGAAATCGTATTGTCTGTCGTACTCTTTACAAACCCAATCATTCCGTCAATGGCCGCGACGCTTGCTCCTTTCCAATGTTTAGCGACGAGGTGAATAGTGCATTCTTCAGTATGAACTTTCTCACAAATGAGCTCGACATTCATCTTTGTGCATCCTGTTTGTCAATTTGCAATCACACTGGCTAGCTCAACCGAAGAAGCATTTATACTTGATTTTTCAATACGGTCCCATCGCCAGCCAAGTGCGTCGTTCTGCATGTCACGTGACAGAGGTGCGTGTCGCATACTTTGCCTAAAACAGGAATCTTATTAATCTTATACTCCAACATGGACTCGGCCCAAACCCAAGAATTGTCTCTGGAAATCTTCCGCCAGATCAAGCCATATTGCCTGCGCGTTTCTGAGCTAGCGCTGCGCCCAAATCTCGATGATCCAGATGTTTCTAGCGATTTAGTTTACGCGCTACGACAGATTCTGACCGGTCTTGACTCGCACCTACAACAGTATATGAAAACACAAAATGGCCCGGACTTGCCTCCCTATATCCTCTCGACCAAGCTTGCCGACTACATTTTCTTTCCTCTATCGAATTTACTCAAACACCCGCTGCTTGCCGAGCCCGTGGTGCAGTATATCTTAGAGGTGTTGGCGTTTCTCACGCAAAACTCGTGGCGCCATGATATCGACGAAAAATTGCTCGACCAGCTCTTGGCGCTTTGTGTTTTTCTCTCGGGAGGAGTCTCTGGACGAACAGGTCACGCCTCGGCTGTTTCCGGGAAATCTACGCAGTTTGTGGCCGCGCTGGCGAACTGTTTAGTGGCGCTTTTACAGTGCGTGCCGCGAGACTACTTTGCGGCCTCAGAAAACTTGCAAAAACGGCTTTCCTTATTGGGAGACGCCACCACTCTACTTTTGGACATGCTAGGAACGCTTGGTGCTGGGACGGAGGCGCTTGCAGTGTCGATTTTGTGCACTTTGGCGCGGCTATATGCGACCACAGTATCTCCAGAACAAGCCTCGTTTGTGTTTCCCGGAATCGTGTCCAAGGTGATCAATTTTCATACACAGGCGAAAAACATGTCTTCCGAAGGCTTGCTTGCCGTGTTGGAGATTCTCCGCGCTATAACAGTCAAGGTATTTGCAGATAAGTCTCTTGAGATTTCTATAAGTGATGCCTCGCTTAAACCCGATGAATTACAGACGCTTTCGGGACTCATGGATCGCGACACGCCTGTATTAGAGGAAGTGCCAGTGATAATATCTTTGGCCAGCGCAGACCAAAAACACCGCAACAAGGCATGGCTAGATGCCACGTCCAAGCAGCTCAAAATATCGCTCATGCTCTTCATGAAGAACCTCTTGCTAGGCGCGAGCTCCAGAACCCGTATCTTTTCGAGCCACAAACTAGTCGAGGGGATTTTTGCCTTTGTGTCGGATATTGTACGCAACTGCTTCAAGGCATTGTTTCGCGAGGTAGTTCCCGCTTCTTTTGACATCATGTCGGCGCTATTCTATGTCTTGACGGCTACCGATATGGATCATGTACAGCGGGACTTGTTATATCAAATCGACGCGATTTACCTGATGCTTAGCCGCTCAGACTTGCAGTTATTGTATAAGCAACTTTTGGCAAAGGTGCGCGGGCTAGTCCTGGCGCAAATGCCGCAAATCTTATCTTCTGCCAGCGACGAGAAAGTGGGTCTTTGCGTGGCGGCAGTTAAAGTGCACATGCATGTGATTGCAACTCTAGACGGCATTCTCCTCCATAATTTGGACACACTCAATGAACTAAGTGCATTGATTTTAGACACGCTTTCTGCCAATGTGGCGAAGAACGTCAGTCGAGGAGACCATCGTGAGAAACCGGGGGCAGGGAAGAAGCAATTACTCGAGTTTCTAGGCGGCCAGAATCCTCTGGAAAGCCCTTCGAATACCCTTGATGAAATCGAGCTCCCTCCTCATATCGATGCCCGGAAACTCGGTACAATGAGTAAAAAGGAGAGCACGCTTGTGCCAATGCCCAAGACTGGTCTTGCCAAACGACTTGACCTTGATCTCACTGCTGGTGAAGACTCAGTATATCTTTTTGAAACGACATATTCCAAAGCATCTGAAAAAGCCGTGCAAAGTCTCGCTATTTTTCTTGGCGACTTTTGTCATGCAAACACCGAGTCTGTTTTGGCGTCTTTGGTAGATAGTTCAGACCAGGATCATGATAAAATTGGATCTTTAACAACCAGACTGGTTGCGTTGTGGCTTGCAAACTCAGTATACAAATCTCCAAAAAAAAGTTCAACAAGCGATGCCGATTTTGATATTAAAGAGTTTCTTGATTTTGGCAGCGAGGGCTCTGAGTCTGAGGTCTCTGTCAAGATTGCACTGGATGAGGAGTCTAGCTACTTGCTTCTACAAACAGCACAAGATTTGCTTGCAGACACCCAGGCTATTCTTGAAGAAGCGGATTTCGAAACCCGAAGCCCACAGTATACGATATGTGAAAATGCATATTCAGTGGCGCTCGAAACCATCGGGCTTTTGGCAAGTCATCTTTCCAAAGCAGACTTTCAAGCAGATGTGCTCATGGACTACTTGTATCCACTCCTAGAAGCTCTCACATACACACCAGATAGCCGAGTGCATCTACAAGCGAAGAAGTCTATTCGGAGTATTGTCGATGTGCATTTTGGTGGATCTTTGGAACGGCTTGTGAATGAAAACGCAGACTATCTCATAGACGCGCTCAGCATGCGGCTCGTGGTTTCCAGTGGGCTCACTCCATCGCTTCCGGGAATTTTGCTAGTGGTGATCCGGATCAGCGGAAGTGACTTGCTTTTGCTGAATCAACTCCAAGACATTCTCAGCGAGATCTTTATAGTCATCGACTCGTTTCATGGCTACTCGACGCTTGTGGAAAATTTCTTTCATGTGTTTCAGGCGCTCGTGCAGAAAGTTCAAGAGTTATATGGCACCGAACTTTCTGATCGTTCGAAGATTTCACCTGGGCACGCTAGCTCGCCATATGCGCCGTGGGGCTTGAAGACAAACCAAGATTTGTTGGATCTCATCGACGAAGCCAATAAGTTGGTAGATCCGTTTGCGGATTATGAGTCCGGTAAGGAGTATTTTCATCGAAAACCGGGTGTTCCTTTCGGAGAACAAGTGGGCGACTCCGATGATGAAGAAGGAGTCGATGAAGATGAGGGCCAGGAACCTGCTGAGCCATGGCCATCGCCCGTTCCGAAAAACATGTATGCATCTGTACAGCAAGTGTTCCAATACGGGCTCCAGCTTTTATCGCATCCATCGGTGAAATTGCGGCTCCAAATCTTGCGTACTCTCAAGGACGCATACACCATTATGAGCTCCAATCCCAAAGCATTGATGCCCCTTTTGGCGCAATACTGGCCACTACTTCTTGTGATGAGCACAGGCTCCTCGAGTTTGTCTGAGGAAACTCAAGAGTCTGGTCAAGCTCAGACCGACCAACTCATTGCCCCTACTTTGGAGCTCATGCTTGTTATATTCCAGGAGGACGCAAAGCACGAAAAGTTTATGGCGAGCAGATTTGTAGATACCTGGGAGTTTATGAAGAAGAAGGTGCCAATGCTTTCTCGGATTCTTGAGGGTGGCGGCTCATTTGCAAAAACCTCGACAATAGTGAAAGCTGTGGCGCCGCCTGTGTCAGCTTTGTATTGTCGCTTACTCATTACAGGTATACAAATTTACGAGCGGGCCGTGCCGGATTTGGTTGCACATGAAATGGTCAAGGTGTGTGTTAAACTAGGGTTGGAGGACACAAATGACTTGGGCCGCGATGTAAAAAATCACTTATGGGTGTTATCGCAAGAGCAGTCGAATAGAGCACGTACCATCGAGGCGTGATTTCTCAGAATCAGGATCCAGGAGAACTGGAAAAAAAACGGTAATATATGAACACGACTTTGACGATAAAGAGTCCAAGGTCGTGAAACGTGTTCTCCCTTGTCAGCCCAGTTTTCTGAGAGTAGTCGTCCCCAGAATCCACGTCTTTCATAATGCTAGAGAAACACAACTCAAATCTCGATCAAAACGACATATTTTTTGCGTCATTATACTACATCTACAGGACTGAGCTTCGGAAGCTTGCATCGTTATTTCCTTATCCTTTCAATGTCCAGATGCATAAAAGTTGCTTGAGGAACGTCTTTGAGGTTTTTCTAATGTAAAGCTGAATCTTCCAGAATAGGGCTTTGAGAGTATTTTGCGATCGTGGTGCGTCGCAATTGTTGGTGAATACTGTTTAGCTTTAGGTTGAGAGGAGTCTTCTCTGATGTGAAATCTCTCGATGACAATTTCCATGAAAGTACACCCAGACGCCGCTGGCCACTGCCACACTAGCCGTGATCTCGGTAAATCTCTGCGAGTGATGGCAGTGGTCGTAGCCCAAGACAAGCGACACATTCTTTCCGGAATTGTCATGTAAAATGTGACCAACTAGGTCCTGAAAAGCTTGCAAAACAGTGACGTCATTCATGTGGACAAACCTCGGCTGCATTGGCGAGCGGCGCCCGGCGGTTGCAAAATCAATACGCGGCTTCAATCTGAACGCGAAAGCGTCGTACCTGCTTCGTTTCTCGAGACTCAAAATCTCGCTTCTCAGCTTTTTATTGACATCCACAGCGGGTCATTGGTCGACTATTGAGTCGACTAGTAATCGAGCTGGCTCATGATTTTCGGGCAGATTTCTGAGGCGCAAAATTTAGAGTGAACTACAAACAACAGCGACCAAAGAGGTTTCAGTACAAATACCGGCCGGAAGTGCAGACCCAGAGTATCGATCTTCATAATTGTCTGGGTATAAGATCGAATCTTGAAAGGACGCGGCCGGCACGCGCACTGCACTTTCGCGGAATGCCTGTGAATCTATTGAATAAAAGCACAGGCAGCAAAGGGCGATGTATATTGGAAGTGGCTTTTTTAAAATTTTCTCGGAGTTGAGCGCCGAACTCAACTCACATTTACGTCTGGTATCGGGCTAATCATAATATAAGTATGGCATGAGGAATTTCCTGTGATTGAAGGTTTTCTACGGGGCCATATAAGCCAGGATCCCGTGTCTTCTAGCATAAAAGTAGCCTTTTCTTAGTTTCGAAATCACAGGGTCTCGTGGAATTAGACGATACTGGTTTTCGGCTGTATTTCTGGCTCGTTGATTCATATCAGCTCTGAGACCGTCGCCGTTATACATCAGGCTACGAATTGAAATCAGACATTCCCCTATACTTCTTGTTGTCATCAATTTCTGACCTTTCGGCAAAACAAGAAAATGCTATGCTGGGGATCTTACATACTTTTGCAATAGGTCTAGAGTGTATTGTGCCTCCGTCCTATGAGCCTTGAAGAGAGCTCTCAAATGGGTCGGGACCTGGTCCATACTGTCGAAATCTTTCGCCCATCTGTTGAAAGCCAGCCTGAACCATCGCACTGTGTCGTTGTAATCAGGGAGTGCGAGATTAGAGGATTCGTCCCTCAAAGGAGCATTCATAAGAGCCACGTTGAGTTTGATCATGCTGCGCACCAAATTATGAAGGGCGCTGTTTTCTTCCACGCCCGCCAAATCTTGACATGCGTTCGACATTCTTAAAAACATGATTTTGGCATACTTGAGCTGTATGGGAAAAGACTTGGAGGGCGTCTTACCCTGCCACACTGGATTCTCCAAGTAAGAAAGCGTAGCATTGTAAACACGTGCTGCAATTGAAAACTTTCGATCATCGAAGTCACATCCATGGATTAATGCTTTCATGTCCGCAAGAAGCAGCTTAAGCTGTACATAAACATCCTCCACCGCGGAATCTATACCTTCTAAGAGACCTTCGGGAAAAGGAGGGTCCGAGCTTTTGTTTTCTATAGTCAGAGGATCCTGGGGCTGGTCCTCATATGAAATGAAGCGAGGCTTTAAAGTAAAAGAATGGACGATCAGGTGAAAATAACAGGTCTTGCTTTCATTGCTTCGGTTTAGTTCTCACGGAAGTGTGAATGCAGTTTGCACGAACATGGTACTTATATAATGCAATCTATGGTGAAATTTAAAACTCTATTACGTCTAGCTTTTCAAGCTTTCTCGCTTTTGTATTGTGAGTAGAAAATGCCTAGCTTCATAAATGCAAGACAACTTCAATAACATTCTCAACGAAATTGGACCGCCTAAAACTCGAATTTATATTGACGAGCACTTGTTTTGCAAGTATCATATGCAGCTGTCCTGTAGAATTTGAGGTGGAAAAGCTTTCATTGCGAGAGAAGAAACTTCGACATCGGCCGCAGGCGTCGGCGTCTTTTAGCGCACTGTAAAAGCTAAACCAACCCTTTAACGTGTATTACCACTGAAACAGATGTATCAGATTTTTTGAAATTTCTTAATTCAAGGTCGTCTTCGACAAGTGAAACTTGTTATTTCCAGGATTAAATACGCTCACTTCGGAATTCTGCATGAGTCATGACCAGAAATAGAACTATGTCATCTATTTTTAAAACGACTCATTATCGAAACATTGGAGATTATAGTAGCTTAGTAAAGATTGAAAAAAACTTTTTCGTACCGTTTAACTACGCCTCATGCGGCCTTGGCTTTTCATTAACTGGCATAAAGTTTGTGACATGCCAAGCCTATCATCTTTCAACTTTCCTCTTGCGAGTTTATAAATAATGCCAATGTTCTTATGGTGACATTTACATGGAGTGTCGTTAAAGGCCCGAACCGATGATAAGTATAAGAGTGTGTAGATAAGAGCTAACGGAAGCGTAAGCCTTATAAACAAGTAACAAAGGCTACGCATGATACTCCCTTCTTTGAAACAATTCGCCTGGTTCTACAAAAAGTCACATCAAAATTTCTAATTTTCACTGCTACACAATGGAACTGGCCCTGTATATGAATACGTGATAACAAGAACCGTGTACAGAGCCAGCTTATTATTTGCGACAACTTGTGTCCATTCTTAATTTTTTATAACATCTGAGACATGACTTCTAAAGAAAAGTTCAGGCAAATAAAAATTCCAAAGATGGCGGAAAGAAAATGACAGAAACCTTAACTTTAAAACAAGCAGGTATGATGCAACGAAGGATGTTTTAAGTTAGCTCTTCTTTCGCTGTTGTATCTAATATATCAACATGAATGAAATCTGTATCAATTGCATAAATTGAGTGAGATATTGCCTAAAACTCTATATGCAACACGAAAGAGTTTTTTTTGATAATCGTGGGCCAATCTGCTCAATTTTGTAGAAATTCTTGAAATACACTGAAACAGTCGTCTTTACTATATACCGAAAAGGGAATCTGTTCATTCCTACAACGCTGTGTATTGCAGCGGTGACATCCAGATTTCCTGGCGAATAAAGTGAAAACTAAGCGACAGCTTAATTTTCTTGTAATGAAAGAAGTCACAGAGGGCTAGAAATACTCCCGGGTCACACTTCGACTCATAAAAGAAACTCGTCACTCACTTTTCCGCGTCCTCCAAAATCTTGAAAGCTGATACTGTGGCATCCTACTCCGGTGGATTTCCCAAAGCCACCATCATGATCTGGGTTTTTTCTTACTTAAAAGGGCTCATATACTAGATAACGTTTTACCAGATAACAAATTCTGAAACACCTGATGCGTCACAACTAAATTTCGACTGATATTCTGCCGTTCTGGTCTCTCCTCTTACATTCTCTTACCTTGACTCTCCTATCTTGATCGCTCGCCTCAGGATTCGCCGCAAGAATCCAAAGCCAAACTCGAATAAATTGACCGCCACCCAAAAATTCCTCCTCCATCCATTGGAATATCTCCATGTGTGTCCTCACCCCATGTACCACACTTGATATCTGCATTGGGTCCCGGTTTTTCACAATGCAGTCGCTGCTGGGTCTGTCTAATCACCATGGGCCGTTGCCAGACTTGGCCAAAGTGAAGGCCCTGTATGATGTTTGTGATTTTTGTCTGAGAATCTGAGGCATCTTTTTGATTCTGTGAGACTGCAAACCCCTCATGAGAAGCGGCCTCGATTCCATACTTGATGTTAAACCCAGCATCATATTTTCCCAGACTTTTCCCGGTTGGGGTCAACGTGATTGTCATTGGGTCGTGACAAAATTCGTTCAGAAAAACACACGACGCGGGCCGCCACTCTCCCATGACTTTTTCTTGCTTGGCCACCTTGTGTTGTTTCCACGATATAGTCAGTCCAAGAGCCTTCAAATCTGTGAATGCCAGGACATTTCCCTGAACTACCGCTACGAACGATGTTTTCAGGGGATCTTGTATAACAATCTGCAAAAAGTCTTTTATCGCTGAGTCGAAATCATTGTAAACAGATAATTGACTACCGTTTGCAGCCAGCGTGAGACTCAATATTATTGAGGAATAAAGCACAAAAAGCATCCACATTTTAGGCTGTTGCTAAGCAAAAAGATTCAGTTGAGTTTAGGATTGGTTGTTTTAGGCAGATACTTGTTCAACTTATACTTGACGCTCATCTGTTAACCTCCTGAGTCTGGGGAATTTTGTGGGGATATAGAACTGTGTTGCAGTCGAGAGGTTTCACATAGCCTCAGTGTGCGGGGACATGAAATTCCTTTTGTTCTGGCTACTTGTGAAATTTATGTTAAAGCAACAAACAGTGAAGCTATTCTCATGAGCCAGAAATAAGCCGATTGCTTCTTGATCAGTTAGATTGTTTGCAACATAGTGGAACTTGATGAATCCTGTCCTTTATTGATGGCACTGCAGGCTGCGAAAAATCTTTATCCTGATTATATCGACAAATATACTAGAAACAACGACCAAAATCCGGGGACAATAATCTATCAGGTTTCGAGCTTGCGTTTTCACGTCCACTGTTGGTCATTTATTCGGAGTGTATTGTCAAAAGAGCGTCGTTTATATGCTCAATTCACTTGTGCCCATAATGTATCTCAATTCGCTCGACCACATGAAACCACGTTGATTATGTAGATTGCACGGAATAGTGTGATGTTCCACCTACATTGTGAAATTTTGGCGGGGGTTCTCTAATCATCCAAATCCTCCTGTACTGCGAAAACGGGATACTATCTAATAGTGAGCGATCTATACAACTTGCGAATAGCAAAATTGAGCTTCTATATCGGATTCAAGCAATCTTTCAAAAGTTGGGGCCCTATCATTGCATAACTTGAACCAACCTTTTCTATTTCAAGGACCCGTCTTTGCTGAAAGAAACCCGCGTCGAGAACCAAACCCCCTGAACAATGCTACTCAAAATATCCTTGAAAAAGATCATGATTGGTTCATCGCGAAAAAGAAAAAGTAACACTCCTTTCCCACCTCTCACAAAAGCCAGAGATCAAACTCCTATATATTCAACCCACATGATTCGCCGCTAACATTCTCCCACCCAGTGCTCCATCCATAACTTTGACACTCGTCTACTGGCATGCGGCCCTCGTATATTCCCGTGTACTCCGAGCACTTAATTCCGCCCGAGCCATAATGATATTTATGGCATCTCTGACTACGTTGCAGCTGGGCCACCACCATTTGCTGAGACCAGATCTGGCCGCTACTATTGGCTGGAATCGTGAACCATTCCGTCAGAAAAACAACGATTTTCTTTGAAACAGAGACCCCAAGTTGCCTGGCCGCTTTTCGGCCAAAACTGAAACTGAACCCTTTTGGAAATTTTGCCACCGACATCACTTTCAGCAGCAACACGGCCACTTGCGGCAACTCGCCTGCATTTGCCTGGATGCACGATGCAGGCACCCAGGGTTCCCATACAAGTTCTTGCAGCAAAAGACTATAGGCAGTCCAAGAAGCACCGAGAGGCGCATTTCCCGCGTTCCATCTTTTGAACAAGCCTGGTTTTTCGTCCACTGTGAAGTTAGTGATTCCCACAAGCTGGCCATCGATCTTGAAGATGTGGTAGGTAGGGTTATTTTTGTTTTTGTCTGGAATTTGGAAATGCTGGGGCTCCAGAGATTGCAGAGAGTTTTGTTGGTGCTTACTTTCCTTTCTGTTTCTGTTCTTCTCGCGCATCTTGAACTTATAGCTGATTAGCGAGTCTATAGCCGCGTGCATGTTACGAAAAGTGGGGATATTATCTGGAACTAGCTCCTCCTTCTCCTTGGCCATGACGCCAATTGTAGTAATCAACAAAAAAACAAGGAAACCCCATATTTTCAACGACAGCTTGGGAACATGACTCGCCTCGCCTCTATGTATACACCATTCACATGGGTATTCGAAAGTATACGTACTGTGGTGGTCAGTAGTAACTAAAGTCGTTCGAGGGATAAATGCGGCATCAGTAGGTGGAACCATTTCACACGGCACCCGGTTTTTTGTGGCTGGAATACAATGAGAAGTCTTCAAGGATTACGGAAAAGGGAGTCCCTTTATAAATCGCCTGGGGTTTTGAAAATTGTGGCATAAGAAGAATACGTGTATAGCCGGGGCATGTGACGGATTTCGCAGCCATGCAAAAAAAAAAAAAAAAAGAAGCGCGGAAATACGACACGAGCCCTGGTGACGCAGAGTCGCTTACTTCACACATTGGCACCTTCAGTATCCTGATGACATGGAAATATATTCTAACCATTAGCATGGTGATGATAGGTTCATAAAGGTGCTTTGAAATGATTTGGCTCTCATGTTGCCTTCTTTTGGATTTGCTGATTGTGGAAATTAACAGGGTGTCTGAAAGACTCTAGAGGTGGATCAAACTGGCGCTTTTAGATTTAATACCTGTGGTATTCGAGAAAATAGACCTTGCCCCTAATTCGGCAAGGCGCTAGGAAACAAATTTTTATAAAGCCCCTTTGTTTCATTGACCATTTGCATCATCTGATGGGTAGAGGCATTGCCTTTTCCTGTACCCTATGCACTGTCTGACAGAAGGTCGTTCACACAGTGGTCCCTTGTGCCAAAATAGGCTGTTTTGTTTCCAAAATCGGCCGAAGCTAATTTGGGGCTTAGGAGGCGGCAATTCCTTATTCGTACCATTCCGAAAGGATACGGCAATTGGTTCCCTTTCTCCTATTCTTCCTCTGTTAGGAGTCTGTTGGTCACATGTGCACTTTAGAATAGACACAAGGGCGAGTCCCATATTTCCTCTCTCCCGAAAAAAGGGTGTCCACTTGCATTATGTGATTTGACCTTTTTAGAGTTCCAAGCTCCATTTTTTCTTTAATGGTGGGATTGCCGAGAGGGAGCTGAAATGAGATGAGAATTGCCAAACCTGAGAAGCAATTTTGTCAGTCTATAAGCCAGAAAGTTTTGGGACACTCTATGAAGAGCCAACTGGAGTTCGCACTAGTTGTCTTAAAACACAAAATTCATACTTCACTTGTCTTTGTGTAATTTAACAAAATGTATTGCTGCAATAGTTGGAGCCTATACTGATCTAGATCTTCAGTTTATCTGACCGCATTCCCACAAATGAGAACGTTTAGGAATAAGCACAAAGGTCAGGAGAAGATCAAACATAGAGCGGAGTCTTATCTGTTGCGGCTGTAACAAAGACTCGGTCGATTACATTGTTCTTTCTCTCCATACTGTGCGCTGAGTGGAAGAGTGCGTGGCTTGAATTTTCGAGTGGTTTTTAAATCAAAGGTCTAGGTAGTGAATATGCGAAGTAAAGTCTTTTTATATCTTGGCACTTCAATCAATGTATTGTTTATTGATAAGTCGCTCCCTTTTTGCTTCGTGGAGAAGCCACATGTATGGAGAATATCACGGGCAAGAGAATGCGTATCAGGATTTGACTTCCAGATCCAGATCCAGATCCAAAATTTGAAATGATCTCCACGCGGAAATTGATGTGTGCCCGCTCTTGGCCTTATTCTGATTTGTAGTGATACAAATTACTTGTCGATTGCTGTTCCATCCTCCGCTCTTAACCATGCCCCGTTCTCCTTTTCTCGATAGAATGCATGTGGAATATTCAAAGAAATTCGAGAATTTAGCCTTGATTTGTGACAATCCTCTTTGCCGAATCCCCATATCAAATTCATTTGTCGCCACGTTACCCATTCCTTCATAGCGTATACACAATCTTTAATGATGGCGATCATATTAAATGATAGTAACGGCACTCTTCCTATCTAAAGTTTGCCAGGAGCTGTTGCAATTCTATTCCCTAGTTCGCTTCGTCTAGGCTCTTCAGTCAGGCAAAATATATCCAGCTTTTTCCAAGGGTCATCTGACCGCATGTTACATTGACTCAACAAGTACTCCCCAAAACTGTTGCAATATATATGAGAATTCTTCAGCAAATAAGCTCGGAATTTGATAGCAAATTGATCTCCAATAGGAGGACAACTTACGTTTTCTGATTTGGATTTTTGGCCCTTGATGGTTCCATTATCCACCGAGCATGGAAGGTACCAAAAACTGTCATGGCAGTTAAGTTCAATTAATCTCGCCGGAAGTTCAGTTGCATCTTCTCTGGGGTTTTAAATGCATTGTAGTCTAAAACCTTGTTCTGAGAGCTGAGCTCTCTGATAAATCGATCAACAAATTGCACACGATCTAGCTTCACACCAGATGCCTTTAGATCGTTGACCCTGTTTTCATCTGTAAACTCACTTGAAGTGGGAGACCCTTTGTTTGAGTTCATAGAATTTGCTCGGGGGCTGTGATGGTCCACATTATCATGGTATAGTCTTTCAAGTATTTGATTTGAGGTAAAGATCTCACGTAGACCAGCGATTGTTTTCCCCCGCCACTTATCAATGAGTAAATTGATAAACGCATATTCCTCACACGCGTCTGTCCTCTCTGTCGTGTCTTTGATTCACTTTTTTTTGAAATAAGACTCACTGATGATTTTGACATTGAATCCTTCCGTCTATTTTTAGCAAAATTTTATGTTTTGTGTGAAAACTCTTTTTATACGAAGCCTCCTCTCTTTTCGTAAACCGCGATAAGCCGAACATCATCTGACAAACAATACGCAGGTTCCGTGTGTGCTTTTGAGGGGACATTACTTCTTTTGAACATTTTGGTGGAAGTTAAAGAACTAAGACGATGGATTCCTGGTGAAGCTGTAGACGCATAAAACCTTTGAACATGGGCAATACTTTCCATAAGTGATTGACCGTATTCTGGATTTATGGATGTTTTCAATGTTTGAATTCACGCTCCAAAAGATCTCAAGCCGCAGATAAAATCTCAACCTGATGTGATCTTGATTAGATGGCATAAAGGAAGTATTATAGGGCACCTCTGTTAGGTTTCCATCATCCAGCAATTAGAATAGCGAGCATAGTTAAGTTGGTTAAGTAGTAAAACGGAAGGTAGATAGTGCGATTGGTAGGAACTGATAAACAGGTAAGATGAAGTATGATCGAGAATAACATTCACGATAATCTCTCAAAAGAGCCTGCTACAGCTGAGATGAGAGCTTCTTTTATAGAATCCGCGACTTTTGCGAGCGGGCTCGAGCAAGGGTCGGAAATAGCTCAGTAGACGATTGAAAGCTATAATTAAACGCCGTGCGTACAATTTGAGCCATTTGTCACCTAACAACCTCGATCGACTCTCGAACTTTTTGCGACACTAGTCCGTGCACCTTCTGAATGCTGAAGCAACAAATATTTCCGCTCATGCGAGAGTTTCCTTAGCTTGCTTCTGAAGATCCTTTAGAGGTGTGGACAAAGAAAAACGCAGAGCAGTTTAATCTTTTTTCAATTATAAGCTGACATCCTAGACGAGTCCCGTGAGTATTCTCAGAACCATCCGTGACACGCTTAGGTTTAGTGTCAGAACAGACCAGCTTGGTGATCTACAAATTTGTTATATGGAAATAGACTCTGCAAAACTACTTCCGATTGATCGGAAGCCGGTAGATTCCAGTGACAGCTTTTACGCCTGAGATCCGAGACATGAGGACCGCTCGCCCGATTAGACTTGCCAATTATTTAAGTGGAACTCCTCGATCGTGCAGGCTGCGCGCGGCGGACTTTTCCGGGTCCACAGAATTGCATTGAGAAGCCATGCCTGTGACATAGAGGCCTGCACACGCGCCAGGGGCTTACACACACGGCTGCATGATTCGGCGATACGCGTTCTGTTTATGTATTCGCCCAATCGGGATAGAGACATGTTTCAGCTTCGTCTAGCGTGCACGGGGTGAATCTTATCACTTGAGCTGAATGAGCTAAATGAGAATTTGGGTTTCAATCACGTAGTGATATCGGACGATAGACAGACATACAGTTTTCAAAAGAATTAGTGTAGTTCAGAGCCCTCTTTTCGTGGCCCAGAACAAAACAACCATTTTACTTGAAAGAGCTTGTTAACTATCTCAATGGCCTAAGACATCTTACTTAGTAGCGCTACGATCCATGCAGAGACGGGCTGTTCAGATTAAGTATATAGAAGCCTCAGATTACTTCCGAAACAGCATCTATGAAATGCTGGTCCTCTCTTTCTCAGCGATCGGTTCTTTTCGAACCTCCTAAAATCTTTTCAGTAACAACCCCTGACTCTAGGCTCTAACTGCCACCGCCACAGGAGCCGAAGTCCATCTTATCGTAGCCCGTGCTCCAGCCGAAACTGACGCCGTTCTGCACCGGCATGTTTCCTCTCATATACGCGCTCCAGGCCCCGCACTTGATTCCGTTTTTCCCGTAGTTGTACTTGTGGCAGTGCTGTTGCTGCTGGTCTTGCCAGACCACCAACTGCTGCTGCCAGACTTGCCCGTAGCTATACGCAGGGACCGTGTAGGCGATGGCCTCTGTTTTTGTGAACGACTTGGTGGTGGAGTAGCCGATGCTCAACGAGCCTTTCTCGCCAAAATTCAAGTCGAACCCGGCATCCCACGTCGCGCTGTATGTCAGCGATTGCGTGACCGTGACCGTGATCGGAGCAGCTCCGTACCCGTTCTGGTGTACGCAAGAGGCAGGATACCAGCCGCCCCAAAAAGTGCCCTGTTGAGCCACTTGACGCTGGGTCCAAGAAGCACCCAAAGGCGCGTTGCTGCCGTTCCATCTCTTGGTCAAGTTGGCTGCAGGAGCGTCGTCGGTGTCGTCGAAGGTGAAGTTGGAAATTCCAAACACCGCGTCGTCGACCATCACAAAGTACTGCGCGTCCTCGTCGTCTCCCGAGGCCATTTGCGCGATCGTGTCGATGGCAGAGGTCATGTTGTCGAATCTAAGCAACGCGCTGGAGCCGGAGTCCGCCGCCACAGCGGCAATGGACGACATGAGCACCACGAGAAACGCCCAAATTCCGGCAGAAAGGCCTATTTTGGCCGAGGACCCGCTGTTTTTCGAGACGTAGCATCCGCCGCTGGTGGTCGCCGCGCATGGGTAGAGGAAGGTGTAGGTGGTGCCGTTTTCCGACGTGGTGATCGTCGTGGTGGGCGTCACGCTAGTGGCTGCCGAGGTGATATCCATATCTGATAGACTTGGAAAGGCTCGGCGACTCGAAGAGGCTTGGGATTTTGAAAAAAAAGTTCATGATGGAGGGAATTGGACCGTTTTATATATGTTTTAAAACGGGGAGCTCGCCAACAACCTTTTCCGTGGTGTTTGCAGCGTGGTTATGCGATGATAGGCCACGGCCAACTTCGGAAAAACTTCACGCACCTGCGGACGCAGTGCTCCTAATGCGTCGGCTCCTCATTTGTCCAATGTCAACTACGAGGCTGGCAGACAGTTTTGTGTAGGAATCTCGCGTAAACGTGCCGTGTGAACCGGGGCTTTGGCAAATAAGCTCTTTTTTGAATTAAGAAAGCCACGCACGGCTTTTTGGGCCGCGCTTTTGGCCGACCTTTGGCCGAGGCTTATGCTCGGTTCTTAGAGTCTCTGGAAAAAGTCTGGATACGCTCTGAAAAGACTTTAGAAAAAAGCCGAACATTCTTGGTCCGCGCGCTTTTTCATGGTACCGAGAAACAACATTTTCTGGTTCTTCAGATTCATCTTTAGCACGCAAACAATTGACCATATCCAAAAAGTAGGTGCAGAAAAATTTAACCGGGGTGCGGCAAACTCCGAGCTTAAGTTAAGTGCGACTCAAATACTACGCGCGTCAGATTGGGTCAGGTGCAACTTGCAGATGTACAAGTATGTCGACTTGTAGGACTTGCAAGATACGAGGTACGACGTAGAATGACCTGGCTACTTTTGAGATTTGACAACGACATTTTCATTCTCGTCCTTTCAAATGTATGAAATCGGTTCTTTTTCCCACATGAGCATCGGGTAGTGTGAGGGCACGTGACGATAAGGATCTGGAAAGGAAAAAGATCTTATAGTAATCTCTTTCGAAATCCTATGGAAATTGATACGCCGGATTAACTAAATAAAGTATTTTTTTGCTCAACGCAAAGAATTATGCAGCCGCGTACTTTATTTGTTTTTTCCGATCCTCTTCACTTGAGCTTTTGTAAGTTTCAAGCGCATGAAAATTCCCACTTCATTTTAACTTCATGCAAGACCTTTTCATCTTGTAGTCCGGCATGTGAGTCTACACTTGGGGAGCAGGTCAGCATAGGATAAGAAGTTATAAAACGCGGGTTTCAATCCATGAACTTCGTAGCCTTCCGTAATGAGTTCGGTCCTCATATCGAGCCATTGGGATGGAATCTCCCTCAGAAAAAAAGCAGGGAACTGATGCTGATTTATTTCTAGTTATAATCAGAAAGACGGACTTAGAATCATTCGACCCGGGTTTGGCGCATGCATAAGCGCGGGTAACCAATGTTTTTCCCATCCGTATCAGAAAATTAATTCTTATCTTGCAATTTTGTAAAAAGCGGGCAACGAGAGATACGAAAGATCAACGGAACGAGGTATGCATAGATTCCTTTGATTTTGAACATAATTCATTTTTTCGATATTCCATGAGGAGAACTCAGGCAGGAGATGTATTTTATGACTCTGTTTCTACGATAAATTACAGATAAAATTCTCTTCACTATTGCAAGCAGAGAAAGCCCTCACCCCACTCACCCAGATATTTATCAAAAACATGAAAGAGACACTCAGGTGTATGGAACGGGTTTTTGGCAGAATCTGAAGGTTACTGATTGTGTTTGGTCTCGTTTGATTATATTGGCTCTTCCCATGAGCTCAATCTTTGACGCAACGACGAAAATAGCTAGATTATTTATTCGGAATTCATAGTGAGCTACATACCCAATATCTACGATGGCAAATTCTGGAAACATTCATAGCCATCTCGCCCAGGATCCTTGGTCGAACGTAGATCGAATTATTGAAGTTTTACCGCACCTCAATTGAATATACTTTTCCCGAGGCGACAATTTTTTCTCACTCTTCACAATGACAAATTGCTTTGCAAGTCTTCAATCTTTTCACTCTTTTTTTTCTCCATCGACTTACCTCACGCTTTTACTCGCACCTAGTAAAATCCATCTTGTCCCAGCCTGTACTCCAGCCATAGCTCACGTGATCAGTCACCGGCAAGTCGCCCCTCACTGGAGCTGACCATTCTCCGCAATAATCAGCATTTCCTCGGAACAACTGCAGACACTTGCGGAACTCTTGGTCTTGCCACACCATGAGCTGCTGTTGCCATATTTGGCCGTAGCTCCGTGCTGGAACCGTGTAAGTACGCAAATCCGAAAAGGCGTTTTTTTCTGATGTCGGATATCCCGAGCGCGCCGCGGCTCTGTTCCCGAATTCCAAGTTGAATTCAGGCTGGACCAGCGCTGGAACAGATACGGTTTTCTTTGTAGAAACTTTAAAGGGAGTAGCCCCGAGCCCGTTTTGGTGCACGCACGACGCCGGGCCCCACGGACCCCACCAGGTGCCTTGTTTCACCACCCGATGTTGCGTCCAGGAGGCGCTCACTGGATCTGCGCTTGTATTATAAGCACCATCTTTAGTTTTCGGGTAGAACACGCTGAGTCCAGAAATGGCGTAGAGCTCGTCCGCCATCAAGAAGTAGTACTCGGTTTTCTTCTCTCCGACCGCCATGAGGTGTAGAATAGAGTCAATGGCATAGGTCAAGTTGTCAAATCTGAAGTACGATTCGATCTGTTTTTCTTGCACCGGTGCTGCCCAAGTAATTGCGAATTTAAGGAAATATAAAAGAATCCAGGTGCTTGCTCTCATGGCAGTGGAGCTTGCGTCTGTATTCTTGGTCGAAGCTCAATATCTTTTAGGGACCTTTGACAAAAGGACCTGTTTATGATATCAGAACTCTTCCATGCTCTACGGAGGACCTATATCTTTTATAGATCATCGACTTTTCAAAGCCGATCAACCTTCGAATATCCCCGCTAGTTTCATTGCTCGCATACAATGGTTTCAGGCATTGTTCCGCAAACTGATGGTCAACGCCTCGAGCCGACTCACTAACCATTCGTTATCCTCCTCAATACACCGATGCACATCTTTCTCATTTTTTATCAAAAAAAGAAGTGGTGCGGCTCAAAAACACAGTTTGATCATTTCCTGATGATGTACGATGAAGAGGTCTTGTCAATGACGCGAGACCAAAGGAAGTGGCGTGGGAGTAAGCTAGAGTCAGATTAGACTTAATTCGAGCAGCTAAAAAAAGTAGCAAAGGATTGTCATGTTTTTCAATTTTAAGATTAAGCCAGCAGACGAGGCTGACGAGCTAACAAGCGCTGAAATTCGTCTGAGTTAATCGCAAGGCGCTGATAGAGGCTGAGTGCTTATCAAGCAAGCTCCTCAGCTCTTTCTTATAGGTCAGCATAGGGTCTTCCGCAGATCCCATCAAAACCCCATCACTATATGTTTTTCGGGGCTATACCAAGAAAATCTACTAATATTGGTTTTGGTGAGAATGCTTATTTTTTCCATGACATCGATTTTAGATTCTCTGGCGTTGGATCCGAGCCCTTCCGTTGAGACTCTAATTTGCAGCCATTCAAAACAATATAGTGTTTATCTTTCTGTCTCTCGAATTCTACCATAACATAACCCCACACGTTTCCTCACTACGACCCTCCTCCACACGTATTGAAGTTCAATTTCTGCCAGTCTGTGATCCATACAAAAGTCACTTCGCCCACAACAGGAAGCTCTCCTCTCATACACTCTCCCCATGGTCCACATAAAGTTCCGCCCGATCCGTAGTAATGTTTTGTGCACTGTCTTCTCTGCTGGTCCTGCCAGATCATAGTCTGTTGCAGCCAAACCTGGCCGTACCCGTATTTCGGCACCGTATAGAAACTGTGGTCTGCTGTCGTAGTGGCCTTAGCCGTTTCGTGACCGGATTCCAACGCTGTCCGCATTGCGAAGTCAAGATTAAACCCCGTTTTCCAGTTCCCTTTGTACTCCGCCACGCGATTCATGCCCACTGTCACAGGCAAGGCGTCATGTTCGTTTCTGTGCACGCAGGATGCCGGCTGCCAGTCTTGCCTCCTACTGCCTTGCTGTGCTACTCTATATTCGTTCCACGTGACTCCTGGTGGGGCATTTCCGGCGTCCCATCTTTTGGATCTGGGAGAAGTTTGAAGAAACTGGAGCTCCGTTGACCCAGAATTTGAAGAGCTGCTCTCAATTGCTAAAGTATGGGCCCCATCTTCCTTTTCGCTGATTCTGGCCATATTTGAACTCACATTGGGAGAAACGCCCTCAGGCCAAGAGGCAACAATATCCCTTACTTGGGTGGCTAGCGCCAATTGCTCGAAGAGGATCAATTGGCAATATGAAAAGGCAATCCAGAGTCTCATTTTGCCGATATTCGTAAGAGCTTCTGTCTTAGGTAGACCCAGGAAGAAGTTATACCACGAAATTTAGACGGTTATATTGCGTTGCTGACAAACTGCAACGTAACTCGAGTCCAGGTTTGAGGCCAAATCATCAGTAAAAACACGGAATCCGCTAGGGGCTCATACCCTAGCTGTTTCTTCCAACGCTCGGTGACCTCCGGTTTATGAGGTGAGTGTTTCAAGACAATGAATCGAGGCCATGTTGTTCTTGCACCACAGAAGGAGGCGCAGTCAATCTGGTGACAAGAAAAAACTTCTCGCTGAAACAAGGGACGTCAAAAAGATGATATTCGCTCATCCTCTTGACCAGTAACAATGCGCTAAATTCGGAGGGTCTCAACAATAATCGATCATCACCTTGTTATTATAGCTGTTGTGATACGAGAATAGGCCTGCTTTTTGATGCAATTTTTATGTTGCGGATGTACCCGAGAACGGAAAACATAAAATACGGTGAATCATTGAAACCTGGGGACTAAAATTCCGAGCTACCTCAGTTTCCAGGATCCAGTCTCAGCTCCTTCTCAAAGCTTCGATACAATAATTTTCAAAAAGTGCTTGGCTCAAAGCTGGTGCCTTTCATCCGCCCAGCCACGCTTTCTCGGAGGCCCAAAAGTAGATTCTCTCACCCTGGTTTTGGTATCTTGTGAAATGTTTCTGGAACATCACTCACCACTTTTGATACAGACACAAAGAAGTTGCTTTGGGTTCTGTGGAGGCCAAACACCCATCTTGGTCCGTCTCTTTATCCCTTGATATTCTTTAGGTTCGACTTTGTCTTCTCGAACTTCAATTCCGCTCATCTTGTAACATCCAATCCAGCCTTCAATGGACAATTGTTCCTTCTGATATTATCTTATTCCTGAAGAACTGGGATGCATACCAAAACGTCTTGAGGCGTTATTGGCTATTGGCCAGAAACATACCAAGTCTTACATCCAAGAAGAGAACCGAGGAAATCAGTTTTATTATCCAGGTAGAAAATACGAGTGTGTGAAAAGGCGACAACTGTTAAAATAGCGATACAAAGAGAGGGTGACATAACGATCACACACAACCGGGCACATTCACAAACTGGGTGCTCCATTTGCCCACCCGCCATGCAAACGCCTGGCTGTTCTTCACGGGCATGTTGCCTCTTATGGTTTTGCTCCAATTTCCACATTTGAGCTCTTCTGAAAGATGGCCTTCTCTTCTGCAAGTCTGGCGTTGCTGCTCCTGCCAAAAGACCAAGAGTCTCCGAAACAACTGTCCGTATTCCTGTGCGGGAACGTTACACGACACGGCGCCGCTATCTCTGATTTCTGCCACCACGAAAACTCCCTCTTTCAAAGCCTTGCGCCTGGCTATGTCAAAGATAAAGCCGGCCTCCCATGTTGCGCTATATTCCCACTTCAGTTCTGCGAAAAATGAGTTCTCATTGGCGCCCGTGTTTTCGAAAGGACACGTGACAGCCTTCCAGTCAGACCACTGAGTGCCTTGGCCCACCACCCGATAACGCGTTAGACTCTGGGGAAATGGGTGCTTGATGGTAGTGTCTCGTTTGATGACGTCGCCTGAGTTTTCAGCAGTGTGACTTGGTTCTTGTGGATTTGCTTTATCCATAAGGGCTAAATATATCACAGGTCTCGCCGTTGTTTCCCTGATTATTGCACCGGCCACTAGACATGTGAAGAATAAAAGAACAGCGACGTGCATTGGACATAAGCTTCTGGTAAGCGTGAGCTTTTGTACTAATGGAAATGAAGTCATATTTGTGTGGTGATAAGGGTTTTGAATACTTGCAAAACTTTCAGCTAATCCTTCTTTCTCTCCTTTTCTTTCCTCAATTCCTCTTTTCACTTCCCTCTTTCTTTTCCACTTCTTTTCTATAACAAACAAAGATGTGGGGTTTCCAACTTAAAAGTCTTTCTCAAAGCCATATCAGCTTTTGTCATATATCCACTTCTTGCATTTGCTCTGCCGCTTTCCAATCACACGTTGTAGAAGCATTGTCTCATTTAGATGCCACCCGGAATTTCAAAAGTCATAGCCCTCAAAGCAGGCAAGGCGGAAGTCATTAGATGCTGATCTTTCTTCGGGTTTGATCTTCCATTGATTTCAGAGGAATCTAATTTTTTATCAGAGCATTATCTTTGAGAATGGCATTTTGAAAGTGCATTAGGAAAGATTTTTAAACTGGCTCGGGTCAACTTTCTGCTCATTTTGACAACTTATCTTATGAGAACGTACTTTGAGCGTAAGGCGCAAATGGTTCAGAATACGGATATCTCAATTGTGTTACTTGCATTTATCCTGTTCTCTAGCTTGAACGTGTCTCAGTTGGCCAGCAAAGCAATTGAAAGGCCATGGTAAATCTCCTAGAAAACCCCCATGTGGCCAATCCAGACGAGCCTGTAATTCAGGTTTTCCGTGGTTTTCTCTCTCCTGGATCCAGTCAATCTGTCGTGTCTACTTGTGAATTACACAAAACCTAAGTTCGGCCGCAATTTGTCATCACTGCTTCGCGTTTTCTCTCAAGCCCCTTGACGGCATTAAATTGAACCCAATGAAATGCTGTCTTCATGTAACCGCGTCTCGTGTACTTGATAGAATATCGTTCACTATGTTCCTCCTCCGCAAGACTTGAAGTCCATCTGATATTTACCAATGCACCATTCAAAAGAATGACTGTTTTCAACGGGCAAAAATCCACGGGACCTCGCAGTCCATGGGCCGCATCGTATTCTTTCATCATTTCCGAAAATTTTGTGGCAAAGCCGATGCCGCTGATCCTGTACGATAAGAAGTTGCAGCAGCCACGCCTGGCCAAAGCTTTGAGCAGGAACTATATAAGTTGCTGTCTGTGAGCATTCAACGGATCGCAAGGTCTTGTATCCCAAAATGAGAGTTGATTGGAGCCCTAAGTCCAAATCAAAGTTTTCTCTCACGTTAGCCCGATAACTCAAGGTCTGCATCAAGGTCACAGCGATTGGCGATTTGAGCGTATTGTTATGCACGCAGGACGCTGGAGTCCACGGTTTCCACCGCAATTCTTCGTGCACCACTTCATACTCAGTCCAAGAGGCCCGGAGTCCTTTTTTTGAGCTCAAAGGGCCCAGGGATTTTCTTGCACCGTCGACGGAGAAATCAGAAATGCCTACCATTTCACCGTCTACCCAAGCCACAAAAGTAGTGGATCTTGTGTCAGGTTGGGCCATTTCGGCAAGATACTCAACAGCATGTGTCATGTTCTCGAACCTCGTTTCTTTTTGTGGGGCTAGTTTTTCAGGCTGTTCTCCTTGAGAAGCACTTACCAACAACATTAAAGAGGCTAGAAACATGAGCGATAGTCCAGGCAGATGGACCGCGTCTTTTGCAGGCTTTGCTAAGCACCCATTGATGACCGTCGTAGAGCACGGATGAAGAAACATGACGGCAGAGCCATTGGAGATGGATGTGATGGTAGCTGGGGAGCTTCTCACAGACGTCTGGTGGCTCATTCTTCTTTCAAACAGTACTCGCGAATGTTGAAAAAAGTCGAATTGGGTTTTCGTTCATTTATGAGCCCGCAATGCCGAGAGTCGGATAGTTCTGCGGCCACTTTGCCTCAAAGAGTTCAAAAACATGAAATTGCTCTATCCCTAGTCTCGCTTTAGAAAAAAAAAAAAAAGACAATGCCATCTTTTAGAATCCGGTTGAAACCGAAGCTCGGCAGTGCAAATGTTCGTGCCTCTTGAGGTTCGTGGCCATCGATGAAATAACCGTCGCTTCTGTGGAGGAACGCCATATTGATCGCACTTCCCCGAATAAATTACCAGGTCAGAAACATCCTCTCCTGCGGCGACAGACAGCGGAGTACACTAGTAATCATTGCATTAATTTATAGCACGTACAAGTGTATCCTTTGACTCGCACTGGAGGTGATTTTTAAGGCTGTATGGGCCTCAACGAAGGAAAATTTCGACCTCTATGAAGATTTCACGGAATTTCCGGTGGAATGGCTACGCGAATTTCAGATAAAGGACCAGCCACGTTTCCTTTCGGCCAGGTATGATCAGATACCTGGGCTCAAGAGTGCTCCGACAATAAAAATCATCATGTGACTTTCTAGGGCACGCCCCCTTTCCAAACGCTTCGGAACTTATCAACCGATTCTCCAAATTTTACAGTCCCCATTCCCTAGCAAGATTTATGGCAATCTGAGCGCAAAAGCCTGATCACTAGTCGATCACCATAGCATCTGAACCAACACTAGCATCCTCGTCCGCGTCAATAAGATCCAGCAAACCTGTCTTCTTCATATTGGCATTGGCCAAAGTTTGAAACGGAAGCGTGGCCTGGCCTTTGCTTAAAACAGGCGTTTTCTTCTCCAAATCAGCTGCAGCGCCTCCAGCCAAAGCTGTGTCTGTGATACTAGCCGTGCCGTTTTCCCCTAAAAGATCACCGTGGGTCCTGCGATCTTCCTCCGAAATATTGATGCGTTTTTCCTTCAATGCGGTTTCCACGGTTTGCGTTTTGGGAATCGTGTCACTTAAGAAATAAAGCGATTCATGCGAGCTCACAGCAGCGCTCAAGTCTTTGTAAACGACCTTTTTCCGCTTATCTGCCTTGGCGTTCATCGACGCCAGCTCGACAAGATACTGTACAAACAACTCTGTTGCGGCACCAGTAGCGAAAATGGCACTTGCCGACGCGCCCACAAAAGCTGGATCCATTTTGAGAATCTTCTTGATTTTCAGGAGCGGGAGCGACATCGCCTTTTCCTCTTCTGTGCCATCGATAGGCGCTTGGTCAGCGGTTGTATTTGCAGACATATTTTAGACGCCGAAAAAATTCCTTTGTTCTGGGAAGAGAGGTGTTGCTAGCTAATGAGAGAAGAACTGTTTGTTGAGTTTTCACTTAGAACAGTTTAGTGAATGGCGATTTAGGATTCCAAAGTAGCTGGTTTGAATAAGGTGTTTGAGAAGAATCCGAGTATATTTCTGAGATTCATGAAGAATTCGAAGACGCGACCGGAGATCGCGAAAATCTAGCACGTGATGTGGCTCTTACGGGCAACCACGTTTTGCAAGGCTGATTTGGATGATGAGACGAGGTATAGACTTATTGAGAAGCTGATAAATAGAGAAAAGCCAAGTTCTTGGAGGAATTTATTTTGAATCCCGCGATCTGGTAAAAAGGTGTATAGGCGGTGATCGAAGAGTATGTGGCGTGGGCTCTGTCACGTGACCTATCCACCATGAGCTAAGATCACAATAGAATCTGACCTGAGCCGGCTTTGAACTTTCCGATTTTGTTTACAAGCAAAATAGTAAATTTAAATGATCTGCGGAGTTTCGCGGCAAAAAATCGCCCTTTTGGGCTTTTCGGCGTGCCATTTGTGAGTCTCTTCCTATTAAGGTTTCAGCGTTAATTTCTCAGGCCGCAGGAGACTCGCGACGACAACAAATGGCGGAACCTTTTTGGAGCATTCGCTTTCGGTTCACTTACCCCTTCTAAGCCTAAGTCTAAATGACAATCGCTAATAATTTACATCTAGAAATGTACAAAGTCTTCCGGAGATCGATTCTGAAAGCACAGCGTGTAGAGGCGTAGCGAGTCGTGTATGTGCCAAAACTCGGTGATGACTTCCACAAGCTTACCGCATTAATTCGCTAATTAACTTAATAATACTTCCTTTCAATTCGTCGTCAATTGTTTGTTCCTTTCATTATTCTCCCGCTATAGAGAGCATGAATTATGCAGAAGGGGTCTTGATAATCTTGACCTAAAGGGAAGATTCATTACAGCCGGATCTGAACATTCAGAGTAGGTTTGGAAGGGGGCCGATATTTTTGGCATTTTACTCAATTTTATTGAACTCGGGTCCGAAGATGGACTGTATTAAGGAGAAACAATAGTCCATTTGAGCCCCCCAGAATCCAGGAAAACCAGTCAGGAAGGTGCTAAAATGCAGGGAGAAAATACAACTTTGATGTACTTCTTAAGCTTTCAGTCGCAAACGACGATTTTTGGTTTGCATGTTCCATATACAACGAACGAGGCATTAAAACCAATTTAAACGTTTCGAAGGCCATGAAGGAAAGCGAAGACCTCAATGCCTCTATTGCAAGTGGCTGCAAATCGCTGTGATGACCGAAGAGCAATCGAGACCTTGGTGCGCGTAAAAGACATCAATATGAGTCAGAACGGGGGATACAGAAGAAAATGACACAAGTTCATTGACAGATGGGCGAGATGAAGTTTCTCACCCGAAAGAGAAGGAATAAGGAAATAAAAAAGGGAAAGAGACAGAAAAGGGGGAAAGAGAGGAACTAGAGATCAAAGACTCGAGAAGGAAACAGAAAATGGGACGAGAAGTATGGAGAAAAGTGAAGACGGTGTTAATATTTCAGAATCGATGATCTCGTTGATTTCAAAGACCAGCAGCTGGCTAGCTTAAATCATAAGAACCAAATCAATTTTTGTGGTGGTGATTACGCTTAAAAAGAGTGAAAAATTCGATGATACAGACAGTTTCATCGAGGATTCGTGTGCGGTGACTGAAATGACTAACAATTTATTCTCAAAAAAAATAAGCGAACTTGCTCGTTCTCGGCTGTTTGTTCAAGTACACGGTGTAGAGTAACGCTCAAACTCTATTTGCGTACAGCAAGCATGGGAAGCTAGCTGGTCTTGGGTGAAACATCCCAAATCACATGAATGATTACTTATTTGCAGAGCTAAGCCACCCACCGTGATAGGCGCCTTGCGTATTTTCGGCTCAATGGCTAGAACGGGAAACGCGATGTGTGGCTGTTGCCTAAATCAAGGACGGAGCATGAACCTTGCAGGGGCTGTTCCTGTGTCTTTGAAAGGACCACTATTCTGTGAATAAGACACTTCACTTTGGGAAGAATTTCGGCTTCATTTAGAGCTGGCATCCCACAATCTAGCCCCTTTCTATAATTCTTTCAATACGAGGTCGCAAAAATGCCTTTTATACTCATGTAGGCTGAATCTGATAATTCAAGCAGGTTATTGCTTCGTGCCTGGATAAGGAAGACATTCAAATAGAAAGACAAAAGCCAGTCCCCAATATTTCTAAGCACTTCATTCGTTATACTGTCCTTTTTTTTTTGTTCATACTAGTTCAAATTAGCTGTTTGGGAGGGACACAGAACAAATCATCATGTAAATTCTTCAACAAGCTCTACGGCTGTATCACGAGGATTAGCACACCCTGATTGCCAAAGCACCCTTTCTCCCCTTTTTACCCCTATTCTTCGGGATATGATGATATGAGCTCCCCCTTGTTGCCATTTTCAATCCCTCATCCACGTAATTCTAAATTTGATATGAAAAACGAGGCTTTTGCCGCACAGTGGGTATTTTAGTGCACCCCACAATGATCATTTCACATTGCAGTGTCACCAGTAACACGGAAGTATTACATTTACAGCTCGAAATGTATTTTGGCCATTTACCACACCGATGAAACGTTATAAAAGGGTAATTTGCACCCGACAAATACACTTCCCGTAAAAAAGAAGTCAGTCTTTTTCCCCGATACCATATTCACAGATTTTGTGAAGATGAGGTCTCACGTTCTTGCCATGGCTGCAACTGTGTGTCTTTCGGCAGTATTTGCAGAAGAAATCTATTTCTCGGTGGAAAGTGAAGATGGATCTATCGAAGGCCCGCTTTCTTCGATTCACGAAGGCGCTGGATTCAATTATTTCTTGGTCTCAAGTGGTGGTACGGGAGAAATCTTTGATTTAAAAGAAGGATTCGCAACAAATAAAGAAGGCAATTACGACTTTGATGTGGGTGCATATGGCGACTATTTTGCCGCAGGCCCAGCGGTTTCTCCAGAAATCTTATCGTTTACTGAAGATGTTCTTGACACCCACAATTTTTGGGCTTGTTTGGATACCAATGACCCATACCAGTACTCTGCAAATGAGTATATTATCGCTTTGAGCGAGAAGGGCAATGACACGGCTCCTTTTGGAAACTGTACTGCGGTGACTGTTTGGAAAAATAGTGCTGCTAATACGCTGGAGGAGGTTTTTTCCTCTTGGACCACTTCTTCCTGGGTCTTTTCTACGTATACCTCGATTTCCTCGGGTTCTGAAATCTCCGAAGAAATCACACACTTGACTGTGACTAACTTCACGACTTTTTGTGCCGAAGCCACCGAAATCACAATCACGACATGTGAAAACAGTCAGTGTGCGCCCACCATTATCACTGTGGCTGAAAGCACCATTATAACTGTGACTGGTGAGTGCTTGATAGCAAGCACATTACCTACTTCTTTTTCGGTGATTTTTGCAGCAGGCGCAGCAAAAGCCGGTTTGGGCGTGGCAAGCTTATTTGGGTTTTTCGCCATGATGTTTTGAGTCCATGTTTGCGATAGCGCCTGTTTAGATTAGCTGATTGAAGCTGAAGATTGGGGCTTAACCTTTGGTTTTCATTCGCGTGCGGTATAAATAATATAATCGAAACTTACCAGCATGCTTCGTGTCTCTAGAAAATACATCTTGATATAATTAGCCACGAAGTGTCTTTATCATGTGTATTTAACGAAGTCACTTTGATGAGATAATTCGAGAACTTATACCGTATTCACAGGAGAGCAATCGAACTCATTGCATTACTACACGTTGCACTACAGCTTGCCAAAAGTATGTTGTCTGTTTTTCTTTCCCTTTGGAATTTCACACACGAACCCGTTTTTTCCAATATAGTAGATCACACAAAAACCATTCCCGCGTACGCAAGCAACATCATCCGAGTGGTGGCAAAAACACTTGCGGTTCTTGTTGCAAAACTCACATACGGCACTGCGCCTTCGGTCGTGATATTGGCACACGCGAGTCTCGTCAGGTTAGCGTAATGTACCACTACAGAACGGCCTCCAATAAACGCCGGGTCTCCGGAATTAAGCGACAAAAAAGCATCCATGTAAGATTCATGGAGAAAAGTCCCATTAATGGTGCCGTGTTTTCCAGATAAATCGCCCACTTCGTGCTCGGCTGGAGAGGGTGCATTTAAAGTACCATTGTATGGATTCAAATGCCCCAAAGTCCCGTCGCAACTACCGTTTCCTGGAACAGGTCTTTCGTGGACATGGTACATAAAAGGTCCACCTTCAGAGGGCAAATTTCCCACGTCCACATCAACAAGGACTACCCCATTAACCGTCGAAAACTTGATGGATCCAGCAACAGTCCTGTTGAAATTAGCAGCATACACTGCGTTGGCAGGAGAGTCATGGACTTCGGGAGCAGCAGCAGCATTAGCAAAAGCAGTGAAGCCTAGGATAGCAAATATAGATATTGAGACCATAGTGAGCAAAAAACGTCTGAGGCACTAATGGAATGGTGTGATGATTGCAAAATTCGAAAAACAGACCCGCCTAACAGCCGACCAGAAATGTTGTTGGTCTTATATTAGTGAATTTTACGGTATGCTACAAGAGGAAGTAGAATAAGCGAGTGGTCTATTCGAGCATATACTAATCTTTCAAATTTGTGGCCTCTCGAGTTTTCATACCCTCTCCAATTCCTGTGTTTCCCACTGAAAGTGCTCGGGAAAGCCTGGTTTGTTATGCTGGGGGTCATTTAGGGGATTTTGAGAGGGTTGGTGATTCGTGAGCCCGAAAGTTTTTGAAAAAGGAGCGGTGGCCGCTGCCGCTTATAGTGACTGCCGCTTTGGTCATTCTATGTTTTATGCTATGCTCGATCTTTCTCTACATTCTCAAACTGGCGCAACTACAAAAAGGGTTCGGGAAAGATTTTCTCTCTGTATTTCATTTAGCTCCAGTAAGAAAAATGAGTTCTCAATCTAGACTCATTCACTTTGAACTAAGTAAGAGTTATATGGAAGGTGATGAGTGTCACATGACAGTGTCTTATCTGGAACACGAGGGGGCTTTCCCAGTGTTATCAAGAGGCAATAAACATAATTGGAAATTTCTCTTGACAGCGATTCTCTCTTTTTAAGCTTCATATGTCCCTCAAACAGTGGTAAGCATAAAACTTTGTTCTGTTTGCTCTTCATCAAGAAGGGATCTATCATCGTGCTAGATCGCAGACTGATGAGGCGCCATATGACATAACACCCAGCCGTTTTGAGAATATGGCGAGAGTTATCATATCACCATCGACAACAAAGCGACTAGAAACTATTCGCCCGTTTTTCAAGATATAGAATATCACCGAACTTAAGCATGCTTGATACAAAAGCCACCCTCGATAATACGACAAGCCAGTGTGGCTCCACTGTAATGATCCACGGTTTCATTCGTGCAAGCAATACAAATAAAAACACAACGCCTTATCTACGACAAGAAATGGCCTCAAGCACCTCTCTAAACTCCTGTGCTTGTCTAAACCTTCACGTGTGGATCTAGTCTATGAACATCTATGAACTCTAGGCAGCGTAGTCGCCGGTGTTGTGGATGGAAATGTCGGTTTCCGCCTTGACGTCCACCAAGTCGGAGGCGTCGATGCACGCGTCGACGCTCATGCCGCGGGCGCTGAACTCCCTGATGCGCTGGTTCTGGGCCCGGATCTGCTCCAACTCCTGGAGGTAGTTGTCCTCGACGCCCGTGATGTACTTCCCCGTAAAAACGCCGACCTCGAACGTCAGCGTCTGTTCGCTCGAGCAGCAGTCGATCAAGTCCTGCAAGTCCTGGAAAAAGACCTCGTCCGCGCCAATGGCCGCGGCGATCTCCTTCTCGGTGCGGTTGAACCCCACAAGCGCCTTGGTGTCGGCCAAGTCGATCCCGTAGATGTGATTGTATCTGATGGGCGGCGCGCACGATGCAATAAACACCTTGCGGGCACCGGCCTCGCGTGCCATGGCCACAATTTCCTTGGACGTGGTGCCGCGCACAATGGAGTCGTCCACGATCAACACGTTGCGGCCCTTGAACTCGGACTCCATGGCGTTCAACTTGCGCCGCACGCTCAGCCGTCTTTCTTGCTGGTTGGGCATGATGAACGTGCGCCCGATGTACCTATTTTTGACAAAGCCCTCGCGGTAGGGCACGTTTAAAGATACCGAACATTGCAACGCCGACGTTCTGGAGGTATCTGGCACGGGAATCACCACGTCGATCTCGCCCAAAACGTCGTGGTTGGGGAACCCGCGCCGGATCTTCGCCGCCAACCGGTTGCCCATCTCGATCCGCGACCGGTAGACGGAAACCCCGTCCATCACGGAGTCCGGCCGCGCAAAATAAACGTACTCGAAGATATCCGGCGCAAAAACCTTAGGGACAGCGACCTGCTTGAACTCGGGCTTCTGGGCGTCGCCGTCTTTTGAATCCTGGGGGTCCTTGCGGATAATGACCGCCTCGCCCGGCGCCACATCGCGAAATGTCTGGAACCCGTGCGCTTTCAAAACGACAGACTCCGACGCGAGCATATAATCGCAAGAACCATCTGCGTTGACCCGCTCGCCGTACATCAAGGGCCGCACGCCGTTCGGGTCCCGGAACCCAATCAAGCCGTATCCGGCGATCATGGCCACCACCGCATATGCGCCTCGGACCTGGGCCATGGTCTGCTCCAACGCACTGAAAACATCGGTGTTGTTGACACGTGACTTGTTGAACTTGTCCAACTCGCACGCAAACACGT
>JAKUBE010000081.1:0-34024 GCA_030674755.1 Metschnikowia henanensis | reverse complement strand
TTTTGTGGCACGAACACGACGCCAAATGCTGCCCGGGCGACTTCCCCTTTTTCCCACAATTGCACAGCGTGTGTGCGTTTTTGATTTTCCGCTGTTCTCGGCAATGCGAGCACTGAGACGCCGGGCGGCCTTTGGGTTTGATCATCACCAATGCTTTATCGGTATGTGTGCACGCGCTAACACGGTGGCCGCGAATACACCGCTCGCAGGCGTACTTGATTCCGTTCAAAAGCACCATTTTCTTGAAAAAGAAGAATTTTGTTGTGTTGAGGCGCTTTTTGGCGGTGTTTTGGTGGTTTTTTGGTGGTTTTTGGTGGCGATTAAGGGTGCTGCAAAGGGCGTGCCCAAGGCGGCTAAATGATAATTAACGGGAACCGAGGGCCCGGGAATTCGGCAGAAAAATGGCTGGCGGAGGGCGCTGGCGGAAAACGGCGGCGTGACGCTCTAGGGCACGTGGTCTATCGCCTTTTTTTTTCGCAAGACGAGGTCAGTATGTGTGGGTGAAAGCGGGAATGTTCCTTTTCTGGTGGTATTTCGAGGTGCAAGTCGAGCTCCAAAGTGCGTGGGTTAGTAGGCGATAGCGCGAGCGCGAAGAATTTTTTTTTTTTTTTTTTGGTGCGAGGTTGGTGGTTTTTTCGTCACCGCTCTCGAGTTTTCGTTCGATCTTAATCTGGATTCTGCCGCGGGCCCTGAAGATGGAGGATCTCGATGGTTCCCGTTGGGTTTTCCTCGAGTCTGCCGGCCGGAATCTTTTTTTTTTGCACTTCCACGAGCCTGTCAGTTGTGATGCTGATCTTTTATATTTCCAAAGGCGAGTTCGTTTTTACCTTTTTTTGCCTTTGCGTGACTGTTAATGGTGGGCCGCTGGACTTTCCTCTCGTATATGAGGCTGAGTAATCGCCGCGCGTTCTCGGGACCCCCACTGTCTCAGTTATGCCAAGGGCCGTTTTTCTGTAGTTCGTCTCGGGTACCAAGCATAATTTAAAGTTTAGAGAAGTCTGAGAGCTTTTGAGGCGAGACTGTCGAATCTTGTTTTTTCTCGGTGAAAAAGAGGCTCTTTTTTGATTCTTCTGCTTTGCCCAATTCTTTCGTCTTTCGTTTTGAATCTGCTTCGCCGTGTCTTCTGGTCTCATGTTGGTCCATGCTCGAGATGGAGCTTTGTAGCCAACGAATTTATGTGTCCATGCTTTGCATTTCTCCATGATTTGCTCACCTCTGGAAAACTTCGCTAGGCTTAGCTAGCCCAGATTTATTTTGGTCATGTTAAACATTCCGATCAATCACGACTCTGAACAGTCCATGCCATAATCGAGACATCCGTCTCATCATCAATGCATTAGCAAGTCATCGATCGAGCTAGTAAATAAAAAGGGTTTCGGGACAAAAGAGGTTCCGGGACAAAAAGATCTTCACATTTTCTTTGGCCGGAGTCGACAAAGCGCCTGCTCATCGCCTGCATACCTCGATCAGTAAAATTACAAGTTTATTGTTTGAATGCATGGGGGAACTCATTAAGCTTAGCTGCGAAAGAGCGGCTGATGTAAAGTCAATCTGCTCACGAGGCTACAGCAATGAATTTTGATCTATTTCTCCTTTAGTTTCTACTGTTGCTATGAGTTTACTTCCTGCTTCTCCAGTCTTTACGTATTTTTCCTTGTTCTATCTACGATTGCCTTTATGCTGAATCTACTGTGATGAAGTTCTCAAAACAATGTTGAGCGGGGTTATCCTCGTGATACGAAGTAGTGAATCAAGCTTCAATTATAGAGAGTAAATACGAGGCCGTAGAGAGTAAGTCTTTTCGAAGAATACTTCCAATTTTTTCGATTGGTATTGTTGGAATGATTCTCATACTGATCAGCATGTAAAGCCGAGCTACTTGGGCGCATAAATTGAAACCCATTGATTCTCAGAAGTAGCTCTTTTCATCAACCACTTTTTCTCAAGATTCAACTACATTAAGCCCAAAAATGTAGAGGTGACTACCTTCTTATAAAATAGTGTTATACAGACCAGGTCTCGGCCATTATCTTTCTTGAGGGTCTATCCACAATTTCAATACTTTGATGACAATGGCAAAGATGTCTTGAGGCCAGCATTTTCAGTTCATGCCAGTTCCACTTTCAAATCCCAAGCTCAGAAAAATTACACGAAACTGCGCCAAAAGATTCTGTTGCTAAAAAAGCTCACTTCATATGACCATTTCCTCGGTCTCTACTGGACGATCTACGCGCGCATAACGAACCTTTTTTCCCCGGAACCCCACAAATAAATATCGCGCGTGTGCAGGATAGCAGAATGCCCGAACCCCTAAAGAGAGCTTTAATTCACCCAATAACTCATAAATTGCTGGTTCGTTGTATTTGAAGTTCCTTTCAAATAGTGGACTAAAGTGATGCCGTAAAAATTAAGGGATACAATTGACAGTCTGGTGTGGAAACTTGCGGTCTTCAATTCCCGAGTCCCCGCAGATCCATATCTCGGTGCGCCTCGTGCACCGAGGATTTACCTTATAAGTCTATACCCGAGCTTTTCCTCATCATACCTACTATACTTCAAAACTTTACGCATAGTTGATAAAGCACCCGAAAAAGTATATTTTCGAAAATTCAACCAAGACATTTCGTGCACGTGCAATGTTAACGTATCCCGAAGTAAGTGCCCATAACCAGAAGAACGATTGCTGGGTGATAATTCACGGAAAAGTATACGATGTTTCCGAATTCGTGGATGAACACCCTGGCGGGTCGTCTGTAATCTTAAAATATGCGGGAAAGGATGCGACAAAGGCCTTTGATCCGATTCACCCAAGCGACACCTTGACCAAATACTTGCCTGAGAAATGCCACCTCGGGCCAGTGGACTTGGCAACCAAACCTAAAGCAGTTGCTAAAAAGCCGCAAAATTCAGCAAAAAGTGAAGTCAAGCTGAGTTCTCAAAAACCTGAAAGTTCCAAACAGACGACCGGAAATGGAAGTAGAAAGGTCGTGGACGAATATGACGTGGAATACGACGAGCAGGAAGATATGGACCCTATCCCGCTTGATTCAAGTAAATTGGACCAGGATCAGCCAAAAGATCTCAGCGACGGAGTTGCAGAGCAAGACTCGATCGACGAAGAGTTTGACGATTCGGGGAATCCTCTCACCGAGCATGAGATACAACGGCAGAAACGTCTCAAAAGCAAACCGGAGCTCTCTCAAATGTACAATTTGCACGATTTCGAATACGTGGCCAAACACACCATGGAGCCAACGGCCTGGGCGTACTATTCCTCAGGCGCCGACGACGAGATCGCGCTCCGTAACAACCATCTTTCTTACCATAAGATCTTTCTTTACCCCAAAGTGCTTGTAAATGTGACGGATATCGATTTAAGCACGACAATGTTAGGCACAAAAACGCTGGTTCCGTTCTACATTACCGCCACTGCGCTTGGAAAGTTAGGCCACCCAGATGGAGAGAAAGTGCTTACACAAGCCGCTGCTCAACAAGATGTGATCCAGATGATTCCAACGCTAGCCTCGTGTCTGTTTGACGAAATCGTGGATGCAGCCGATGGGAAACAGACCCAGTGGTTCCAGCTATACGTGAACGCCAACCGTGAAATCACTCAAAAACTAGTCCAGCACGCGGAAAGGCGTGGGATCAAGGGGCTTTTCATTACTGTAGACGCGCCTCAGCTAGGCAGACGCGAGAAAGATATGCGCTCGAAAAACATCGAGGACATTTCCCATGTGCAAGGAAAAGGCGGAGACGCGGACCGCTCACAGGGCGCTGCACGTGCCATATCCTCGTTTATAGATACCGGTTTGAACTGGGACGATTTGCAGTGGTTTCGGTCCATCACGAAAATGCCCATTATCTTGAAGGGCGTTCAGAGTGTGTCCGACTCGCTCAAGGCCATTGAATATGGGGTGGACGGCATTGTGCTTTCAAACCACGGGGGCCGGCAGCTCGATTCAGTGAAAGCTCCAATTGAGATATTGGCCCAGCTAGGCCCTGTGCTTAGAAAACGCGGGCTTTGGGGCAAAATCTCCATTTTTGTGGATGGCGGCGTGCGCCGTGCGAGCGATGTATTAAAGGCAATTGCTCTCGGCGCCTCGGGGGTGGGCATTGGCCGGCCTTTCTTATATGCCATGTCCACATATGGTGTTGAAGGTGTTTACCGAGCAATCCAGATTTTGAAGGACGAAATGGTGATGAACATGCGTTTGCTCGGCACTCCTAAAATCGCCGATTTGGACGAGTCTTTCATAGACCTGTCTGCTTTGACCAGGTCTGTGCCTGACGACAGGCTCTTCAGCGATGTTTACGAGCCACTCAAGCCACCGGAGTTTAAAGCAAAGATGTGAGGGGACAGGTATGGAAAGTGATTTTTTGGTGGACTACGTTTGATTTGGAAAGCAGACTGTCACAAGATGAGTTTAGTTCTGTATAGTGATTTGATACCTAGAGCTGAAAGACGGATGCAATCCTCGGGAGCTCGGCCCTCATTGAATGTAGTTCTTGGGGCCCGCACCTTGATATTAGTGGGTCGTTTCTTGATTCGAGCGAAATGCGAAGTAAGTTTTTGCATCCATCAATCGCTACTCTCGAACACTTTGTAAGACTCGTCAAGTGGCGTGATGTCATCTAGTCACAAAGTCTCCGGGGGCTCGTGAAGTTTCATAATTATCGGTGGAACTAGATAAAAGAGATGATATACGAACTAATTCCTCCAGAGAATAAATAGCTCGAATCCGAAGTGCTCTTCTTAATGTCAGTCATACTCAACAAAGCTGCAAGACTAGGTTTCAAGCAAAACCACCCCTGAAAGAGTCTGTTTCTTTTGTCCGGTTCAATCATTCAAAAGTAAACATGGAATAGGTGAAAAGCGAACGCTGTGGAATACGGCAAAACGAAGCACATCGCCCAGAACCACGGGCTAATACATAAAGAAGTCAAGATAACAAAGTGAAAATGTCAAGACAGAAAAGGCCAGGCCCCACCTACTGATATATTTGCATCAGAACGTGAAAATCCCGTTGCTATGAAAATTCTCTCGTTCTTGGCAGTTGCAAAATTCCACAGCCTAGACTAATATTCTTACTAGGCCTCTCATTAGGCCCGATTCAGTACCGGCCGGCCTGCAGAAACTCCGTTTTCCGTCGGCCCTACCATGAAAAAAAAAAAAAAAAACGCGCGCCTTCACCTAAAATGCACGCTCCTGCCCTGAGACACTAGGCCACGTTAAACATTTCGAAACAAACATCGACACGGCGTGAAACACGCGCGCACTGACGAGGCCAACCGACAGGAATAGTGTGAAAAGAGTCCTTCGAGAAAAGCGAAAGGACGCGTTTGGAGCTCTTTTGTTAGCATCAAATTACGAAGAAAGGTAATTTTTTCAAACGAACAAGTTTCTCTCACACGCCAGGTTTCTTCGCATACCATAAAATGGCCTTAGATCTCCTGCCTTTGACACCTGTTATGGCCCTGACGTGTGAGGCCCGAGGCGCGTCACGTGACCCAGCCAGGCCCGCGGCGTCCTTTTTTCTCTCTTTAGCCGCCCCAGGCCATGTGTACATTTCCAGTCTTTTCCTCAAGAAACCACTCACGAGCCTTTCGTCTTTACAGCAGTGAAATAAAAACCGAGAAAGAGTTTTGTGTGTTCCTTGATTTCCAGAGGCTTTTTGTTTTTGCAGCCCGCCAGTTCCGCCTCCGTTGCGCCGAACGTATTATCACATTTCTGACTCCTCGAGCTCTGGAAAAGACGCGGTTTCGCTCGTGAGATCACTCTGAGCCGAGCCTCCCTCTGTTTTTCTTTGGATCTTCCCCCAATCATATTCATACCCGCTTAGAAAAACACCGCTTTTCTGATCGCCGCCATGTCTGCGGTCTACGATGTTGGCACGTATGTAAAAAAATTCATTCACGACTTTCTTTTTTGAAGTTACAAGTGAAACCAAGACAAAACGGGGATCAAGACAGAACGGGGACCAAGACAAAACGGGGATCAAGACAAAAAGAAGATGAAACCAACCACTGGCTCTTGGGTCTGGGCTGATTCTTTTCCCGGCTCTTTGTGAATCATATCTGTTGCCTGCCCTTTACTCGAACCAATACTAACATATTTAGCCGCTGCTGGTACCCTGATGAAAAGCTCGGATGGATTGGTGTCACCGTGCAACTGAACACGCAAAAAGACCACAAGCATATCTTGCACTTAGCCGCCGACTCCGACGACACGCAAACGTACACTGTGGAAACCGACAATCTCAGCGAGGAAAATGAAAAACTACCCCCTTTACGAAACCCGCCCATCTTGGAGGCTGCCGAGGACTTAACGTCATTATCGTATCTCAACGAGCCCGCGGTGTTGCACGCCATCAAAGTCCGTTATGCCCAGTTGAACATATACACGTATTCCGGGATTGTCTTGATTGCCACCAACCCTTTCCAGAAAGTCGACCAGCTCTACTCGCAGGATATCATCCAGGCATATGCCGGTAAGCGCCGAGGCGAGTTGGACCCGCATTTGTTTGCCATTGCCGAGGACGCTTACCGGTGCATGAAGCTCGATGGCAAAAACCAGACAATTGTAGTCAGCGGAGAGTCCGGTGCGGGCAAAACCGTGAGTGCCAAATACATAATGCGGTACTTTGCGTCTGTGGAGGAGGACTCCGAGTTGGAAAACAAGGTCGGCACCGAGCACAAGGCGGACATGTCCGACGTGGAGAAGCAGATCTTGGCCACGAACCCGATCACCGAGGCGTTCGGCAACGCCAAGACCACACGAAACGACAACTCGTCCCGTTTCGGCAAGTACTTGGAGATTTTGTTCGACGAGCAGACGTCCATCATTGGTGCGCGGGTCAGAACGTACTTGTTGGAGAGATCGAGGCTCGTGTTCCAGCCCAAAAACGAGCGGAACTACCATATTTTCTACCAGATGTTGGCGGGGATGTCTGAGGACGAGAAGGCTGCTTTGAGCTTGACCTCCGCAGAGGATTTCAAGTATACGAACCAGGGCGATGCCATCAACATCGCCAATGTCGACGACGGCAAGGACTTCGCTCTCACAAACGAGTCTTTGTCCTTGATTGGCATTGATGCCACCAAGCAAGCGGACATCTACAAGATCTTGGCTGCGTTGTTGCACATTGGTAACATCGAGATCTCGGCGACGAGAAACGATGCTCACTTGTCTGCGGATGAGCCCAACTTGGCGAAAGCGTGTCAGTTGCTCGGGATCGACGCCCTTAACTTCAGCAAATGGTGTGTCAAGAAACAAATCACGACCAGATCCGAGAAGATTGTCAGCAACCTCAATCACAAGCAAGCGTTGGTCGCTAGAGACTCCTTTGCCAAGTACATTTACTCGGCCTTGTTTGATTGGCTTGTGGACTACATCAATGCTGACTTGTGCCCGCCAGAGGTGGCGGAAAAAATCAACTCTTTCATCGGTGTTTTGGATATCTACGGTTTCGAGCACTTCGAGAAGAACTCCTTCGAGCAGTTCTGCATCAACTATGCAAATGAAAAGTTGCAGCAAGAGTTCAACCAACACGTTTTCAAATTGGAACAGGAGGAATACATCAAGGAAGAGATCGAGTGGTCTTTCATCGATTTTGCCGACAACCAACCATGCATCAATTTGATTGAGAACAAGCTAGGGATATTGGCGCTTTTGGATGAAGAGTCCAGATTACCGGCTGGTAACGATGCCTCATGGATTGAGAAAATGTATCAAAATCTCGACAAGCCCCCTTCGAACAAAGTCTTCAAGAAACCTCGCTTTGGACAAACGAAGTTTGTTGTCAGCCATTACGCACACGATGTCACATACGACATAGAGGGGTTCATCGAGAAAAATAGAGACACTGTGGGCGAGGGTCACTTGGAGGTCTTGAAGAATACCGAGAACGATATGTTGCAGAGCATTTTGTCCGTCCTTGACAAAAACAACTCGGAGCTTGAGAAAGCTAATGCTAATCCATCCGGAAGAAAGTCTATTGCAGCGAAAAAGCCAACCTTGGGTTCTCTTTTCAAAAATTCGTTGATTGAATTGATGAAGACGATAGACTCGACGAACGCGCATTACATTCGTTGTATCAAGCCCAACGAAGAAAAAAAGGCATGGGAGTTCGACTCTTTGATGGTCTTGTCGCAGTTGAGAGCATGTGGTGTGTTGGAGACCATCAGAATCTCTTGTGCTGGTTTTCCCTCCAGATGGACATATGTCGAATTTGCTGACAGGTATCACATTTTAGTTCGATCTGACGAGTGGATGAAGGTCATGAGCGGAGAAACGACACAGGAGTCCGTTTCAGAACTATGTGGTAAAATTTTGGACGAGAATATCAAAGATCGATCCAAGTACCAGTTGGGAAACACCAAAATCTTTTTCAAGGCTGGCCTTTTGGCTCACTTTGAAAAGTTGAGGTCAGACAAGCTTCACAAGTCAGCTGTTATGATACAAAAGAACTTGAGGAGAGTTTACTACCGCAGGAAGTATTTGGAAACGCGTGAACTGATCATCAAAATGCAATCTTTGATCCGCGGTCATATACGAAGAGCACTTATTCAAAAAGAGAAGGAGTACAATGCTGCAACAAGCGTACAGACTGCTATTAGAGGTTTCCTCGCCAGAAAGCAGTTTAGAGATGCTCGCAACTCTTGTCTTACATTGCAAAAGGCTATCAGAGGTTTCCAAGCGAGAAAGAACTTCCAGCAATTGCGCCTCGAAAGATCTGCTCTAGTGCTTCAAAGCTCCTACAGGGGCTTAGCTGTCAGAAGGTCTTATGTTTCTCAGAGAAAATCTGCTGTCCTTATCCAGTCGTTAATCAGAAGGAAGCTTGCTCGCAAGGAGCTAGTTCAATTGAGAAGTGAGGCCAAGTCTGTCAATCATTTGCAGGAGGTTTCTTACAAGTTGGAGAATAAAGTGATCGAACTAACGCAATCGCTCACGGGTAAAATCCAGGATAACAAGCACTTAATGGCCGAGATCACGAGTCTCAAGGATTTGTTGAGCCAATCGAGCAATGCCACTGAGACTTTGAAGTCGCGAGAGGTGGAGTTCAACTCAAAACTCGATAATACCAGCGCAGAGCACAGGAAGGAGATCGAGACTTTGAACAAAGAGCTTGAAACGATCAGACAGGAGTACAATTCCGCTGAAGCCAAGATCGAGCAGTTGACCAAGGAGCATGCTGAGTTAAGGCAATCAGTACAGCGCAACATTGCAGAACTCAACGAGGCCAAGGATGCTTTGGTCAAGCGTGATACAATTGAAGTTGACTTGAAGTCGCATATCGAGCAATTGAAGTCGGAACTTGCGACCCTCCAGACGCAACAGAGAATGGTGTCAAATGCCAAGATCAGAAGTGTCAGCAACAAACGTCATAGCAGTGCTACGGGCTGGAACGGCAATCAATCCATGGAGCAAATGCAGAGACCAGTCTCCGTGATTGCAGTATCAACTGATGAGTTTAGCGATATTGACGATATCAACGATGAGTTGTTCAGGTTATTGAGGGATTCAAGACAGCTTCACAGAGAGATTGTCGAAGGTTTGTTGAAAGGCTTGAAAATTCCACCTGCCGGCGTTGCGGCTGACTTAACGAGGAAGGAGGTTCTCTTTCCCGCCAGGATCATTATCATCATTCTCTCCGACATGTGGCGTCTCGGTTTGACTAAAGAAAGCGAGGAGTTTCTCGGTGAGGTTCTTGCGGCAATTCAGCACATCGTCTATGCTTTGAAGGATGAAGAAGTTGTACCAAATGGAGCGTTTTGGTTGTCCAACACGCACGAGTTGTACTCCTTTGTGTCGTACGCACAGCTGACGATAATTGCTAATGATGCCCTTTCTCATGACATGAGTGAGGAAGAATTTGACGAGTATCTCAAGCTTGTCGCCGTCGTGAAAGAAGACTTTGAGTCCTTATCCTACAACATATACAATATGTGGATGAAGAAAATGGAGAAGGATTTGGAAAAGAAAGCGGTTTCGGCTGTTGTTATTTCACAATCCCTTCCTGGGTTCATGGCTCCGGATAGCTCTCCATTTTTGGCCAAGGTGTTCTCTGGCGGTGTGCAATATAAGATGGACGACATATTATCCTTCTTCAACTCCGTTTACTGGTCCATGAAATCTTACTTCATGGAGAGCGAAGTCATGAACGAGGTCATTGTCGAGCTCCTCAGATTTGTTGACGCATTATGCTTCAACGACTTGATTATGAGACGTAATTTCTTGTCTTGGAAGCGGGGCTTGCAAATCAACTATAATGTCACCAGGCTTGAAGAGTGGTGCAAAGGGCACGACATACAAGAGGGATCTGCGTACTTGATCCATCTACTCCAAGCCGCCAAGTTGTTGCAACTAAGAAAGAACACGAAGGATGACATCGATATCATCTACGAGATTTGCTACTCTTTGAAACCGATTCAGATCCAGAAATTGATCTCCCAATATTACGTGGCCGAGTATGAGACGCCGATTGCTCCCGATGTTTTGCAAGTGGTGGCGGATAAAGTGAAGATGACGGACGGCTCGAACGACGATTTGTTTGAGGTGATTTCTACCGATGGCCACTTCAACGACCCATTCAGAAACATTATTATCAGACCTTTCTCGCGCGTGGAAGCATACGTTCCGGCATGGTTGAGTTTGCCGGTGATCAGGAGGATTGTGGAGTTGGTGGCGAAAAACGCACTTGTCCTGGAGGCAGCACAGAGCGAGAACGGTAATGGAGACATCTAAGTTTTCTTCGAATAACCGCAAGCAGTACTCTTCTATTCAAAGGAGACCAATTGGTGATAAGACGCAGGAAGTAGATCGACTGGCCCTGTTGGCGGTGCCGTCGAATCAAATGATTAATATGTTAAAATTATTTATACACAGAAGCACAGCTATTCTAGCGGCCGGCTCATCTCCTCTTGGTTTTCTCCGCCTCCTCTGCTGTTTTCGTCTTCATCTGTAGAGCATGCAAACCGTGGTTTTGAAACTCATCGTCGAGTAACAGGTAGATGAGGCGATGTCTGGCGGGCATATTTTTACCCTGAAACTCCTCGCTAATTACCTCAAGCCTGAAGTGGGATTCTTTCACGTTGGACGCATCTTGCATCGGCTGGTGGTGGCTATGTTTATGTGAATCGTTGGCAATTTTCAAGTAGGATGGTTTCAAGCTTGCGGAGATTTTGGCTATTATCAGCTCTTCTATTGGGCCCGCGGCTTCCGATGACCGGATCACTTGTGTAGCTATCTCGGACATATTTCTAAGTTGACCAAAAGACCGTGTGACCGCCCGAAACATGAAATGTTTGTATAATTGGGGTGGAGAAGGGCAACATTCGATATGTATGGTATTCGGAAAATAAAAGCGCGCGATCTCGATGCATAACCTCGGGTACTACTTAAAGAAGAGTGGAACAGTTGCAAATTGAGGTTGAAGTAAAAGAATATATTATAGATGCAAAATCAAGATACAAGAATTCCTTTTCTTGAAAAAGTGCACAAAAACACCACTTCGGGTAAAAGCACTTTGCCCATTGCTTTCGTGTGATTATCTTGAGTCAAATTAGGTTCTTTCTCTAACAGTATATGGGAATTCGCCAATGTCTCACATCACTTTTTAAAACGATTAGCATTGCGGGAGCCTCGAGTTGCTCCCAAATAGAAATCGAAAAGGATCCGAGCATTCAGCTCACCCTTCAGCTCTAGCTTCTAACTCTCACTCATAAAATTCAATTTCCCCTCACCTCGTTCTGACACGCTGCGACTGTTGCCCTCTTTTTTCCAATTTGGCTTGTCTTTTGCTCTTTCCTTGATGAGCCGAGGGATCTTCCACCTGAGCAGTTTGGCCTGGGGTGGACTTTGTGCCCATGAAAGACCTGGCGATGGAACTGATTTTGTATGCCGCAAATACAGGAATCAGCAAGTAGAGAATCCACACCTTGTTCGAGCCAAACAACACCATAAGGATGTCACAAAGCCAAGTGATGTAAATACAGTCGAACATGTATTCGAATAGCCCAGGGCCCTTAATGTCGTCGCCTGATCTCACGAGTTTTTGCAGCCCCGTCACAGAATCTTTGACAAAAGCCGGCCTACCGCTTTTCTCGAGTACATACTGAGATACAAACGCAGGGACCGAGAAAACGACGTACTTCCACTTACTGGCGGGTCTCTTAAATATGAAAAGCACAAGAAGCGCAAAAACGTTGATCGCAAGCGACATCACGTGCAATTCCTTTAGCGTTTGAGCATTCGTGGAAGCGATTTTCTTGCTACTCAGAGATGCCATTTTCGGGAGGAGCGATTATCTATAGTTTTAATTGAATGATATAGTCAACAAAAGTTGACTGAAGCATGCCTTTTGGCATGGTATGCGCCGCGTACTATGCGCACTCGACGTTATGAGAAGTAGTCATGTGACCACTATATGAGACCTAGTGAAGTTAATAAATTACACAAATACGTTGAAATATATTTCATAAGTAAAAGCTGCAAAGTGACTTGGATATTGTCTAAATATTGCACTATAGCTCTGTATATCCTTTTTTAAAGCATAAACAGCTGACCACAGTTTCGAGCTCAGCTCCTAACTCTCATTTTTTGTAGCACGACTAATCTCTAACTTGTAATTCAAATGAGTTGGATGTTTAGGTTTTAAATTTTGTTCTCAGTTTCACTCCACTGCCGTCCCTTTTCAAAACTGCCAAAGATGTTGCATTACACAATTGAAAAATGACATAATGAGCACCATCAGAAACTTGATCGTCTTGCAGACATGTCCATATACTCGTCGTCCAAACCTCTTCTCCTTTGTTTTAGCATATCACTGTGTCTTTTTCTGCGAGGCAATGCGAGGAACCAGCACCATATTAGCGTAGTTCGCAATAGTAGTTCTCACGGGGCCATAGTAAAGGGCACGCAATTGTGGGGGAGCCATAGGGCTGCTCAAAAGACCACCAATTTTAGCATCAAACTGTGCGACCGCTTGCTTAGTGTATTGAGACTCATCGTACCGTAATTTCAAAAATACCAACACGGCAAGCGATCTGAAAGCAAAGAACACAACGTATAACGGGCTTCTGAATATAGAAAATAACAAGCCTGGAACGCCAAGTAAAATATCCACGGTCAACATGAGCTCACTGAGTGAAGCAAAATACAATGCCTGGAGGTTGAAGTTAGACGCGATATACGTGATCCGGTCGCTGATGGCAGCCTGGGTGTGTATAGATACAGGCAACTGGTCCAAGAGGTTTTTCTGGAAATATGTGATCGAGTGGAAAAACGAGTACACCACAAATGGCGATGCTGCTTTCGACCATGGGCTTAACTTGGCACTAGTGGCCAAGAGCACGGCAGCAAACGCAAAATATTGCACGTTCTCGTTACGTAAAAGCTGGAGCTTGTTCTTCGTTTTGAGCACATTCACGGACTGGCGAATCACAATCCCGTAGCTGACCAATTGGAAGACAAGCGTCAAGTTGGAGAGCCGCCGGGCCTGTCTTGCGCTGAAAAATCCAAGCACTTGCCACGCAACGAAGCACAAAGTACTGGCCACATGCCCTATGAACCAATACAATTGAGGGGATTTTGCTAATAGCTTGGCCTTTCTAGGCACGCTCAGCGCGCCTGACTTTGCCGTCTGATTTCCAGCTCGAGGCTCGGTTGTCGAGGTCATTTTGGATAGAAAAGTGTGAATATTCAGAAATGAATTTAGCGAATCAAGTTGTGGAAACTCACGGAAGTTCTTGCCTGGCTTATCGCGTGGGCCTTGTGTGCAGCACTATCGAATTTTCCCAGGTATTCACACCTCTGAATAATTGTGCCAATACATGAGAGAGGAAAAGTAAGAAAGAAGGCGCTGTTTTCAATCTTGTGTCGAGGGGTTTCTGCTTGTCAATTTAGCTAATGGAGTGTTTGTACTTTACACATGTGAGACTCACGTCCAGGCAGTGTAGATTTCGTGATTGACCAGCTGAATTAATGTCACGGACAATTGTAGATCGCCCGCTTCGGCCGATTACTAAGACTTACGCTTGACAGTCGAAATTTTTCAAACTTTATATAAGTAAACACGTCAAATCAAACAATTTTTCGTCTATCAGGTAGAATTTTTTCCGCTGTTGAAGTATCTTTATGCGCACAGTGCATGACTGTCCTGTTGCAAAAAGCTCAAAGAAGTAACATGGCGATTTATATGGGTTCCACCTCACAAATTGTAATCAAAACCTTATGGGCCAATTTTGTCGAATTTTTTTTGCTACAAAATATTTTTGCTTGTTCATAAGGCGTCGATGAATGTATTCAAGCTGAAGCCTGCATGAGCCTCGGCTGAGCATAGCAATGACGTACTGTTTTGCGGTCATGAACAATTTGCACTGTGTCTCCAAATCTAGCTTGCGAAAGACATTCGCGTTGCGTTGCAGTTCACAAAAGTTATAGATCAATTTCACTTTTCGAAGGTAGATCCTTATAGATCCCAATTTTGAGCTGACACTGACCAATGGATTTTTGCTTTTTCTTAATTGGATGTATGTACGAGATAGACGGTTCAGGATGATGAGCTTATGCAAATACTAACAATCAAGTCCATGAATCAAACAAGCCTTTGAGCGAAGGAGGCAATGTCGCTTGCTACTGCGGGAGATGTCATAACCAGCTGGCTTTCGGAATGAGATCCAGCAATTGGGTGACGTTGTTTTTCATTCCGTTGATTCCGTTCAGTTTTAAGAAGCGTATAAAGTGCAACATTTGTGGTGCCTCGGCAGACTTGGATAGTGAAGGTCTAGCTCGTTTAAAAAGAGGCGAGCCAATAGCAATAGGGGGATGACTTGGGGTATTTGCTATTGTGATAGTTTTTATTTAGGGAATTTAGTAAGGAGAGAGATGAATGTGGAGCCTCTAAGTGGTGGTGTATTAGAAATGGTAAACAAAGAATATGTAATAAATATGGTCGGTCGATTGCACCTCGTACCACCAGGATCCCTTAGGATCTCTAACAATTTGCACGTTGTCTCACTGCCTCGCCGTGGACATTGGCTCTTCTAATGATGTCTCTCTCGTCCATCGTCAAGAGCTGTCTATTGTGAATGACGATTTTTCCATTCACCACCACGTTGTCCACATCAGCACCGGTGGCAATATATACAACCATGGACACCGGGTCACGCATGGGCTGTGCGTAGAGCTTGTCTGTCAAGTTGATCGAGATGAAGTCAGCCTTTTTCCCCACTTCCAAAGAGCCGATCTCGTGTTCCTTGCCCAAAGCACGGGCGCCCAAGATTGTGGCCATTTCGATCACTTGACGCGCCGGAACCAACAACGGATCGCCATGCACTGCCTTGGGCAAAAGCGAGGCCAACTTCATTTCTTGCAATAAGTCCATCACGTTATTACAAGGACAGCCATCGCAGCCTAGACCCACCGTCACATTTGACTCAAGCAATTCTTTCACTCTGGCAATTCCACTGCCAAGCTTAGCATTGGATGTGGGGCAGTGTGCCACCGACGCGCCCGACTGGCTCAAAAGCTCGATGTCCGAATCGTCCAAATGCACCATATGCGCTAAAACCGTCCGGGGTGCCAAAAGACCAAGCTCCGCACAGTACGACATGGGCGAGTGTCCTTTGGAGGCGAAGAACTCTCGGTCCGCTTTGACCTCCGCACAATGCATGGTGACCCCGATATTTTTCTCGCGGGCAATTTTCACCATCGCTCTGTACAAGTCCTCTGAAATTCCGCCTGGAGTTCTGGCCCCAAACCAGACCTCCACTCTTCCGTCGCCTGCTCCGTCGAATTGATCAAAACATTCTACGGCCTTTTCAAGAGACCTCTCATCTTCCACAAGACCAGGATGCATTGTGATGCCTTCCTGGGTAGCATAACGCGGCTGGTCCATGACGACTTTCCCAATACAGCCTCGAATTCCAGAGTCCACCACGGCTTTCACGGCACCAGCAAAACCGTAACGTTGAGCAAAAAGGGACTCGACAAATGTCGTGGTTCCAGATTTCAACATCTCGGCGATCGTGAGCTGTGCAGCCACATACCCGTCTTCCTCGGTGAAGTTGCCCTGCATTTTCCACACTTTGTGACATAACCATTCGATAAGAGCCAAGTCGTCGGCTGCTGTTCTGAGAAGAGACTGGGCCAAATGCACGTGGAGCGAGATGAGACCAGGCATAAGTATTTGGCCTTCCATGTCAAAGATCTCTTCGTCCCCATACTCGGCTAAGATTTCAGCACCTGGTCCAATGGCTGCAATCTTGTCTGCACGTACAACTATGGCTCCGTTTTCTATAACGTCGAAGTTTTCGTTGACGGTGATGATTGTGGCGTTCGTATAAATCATTCCAGGCTCTAATACTTTTCAAAAGATCATTTTGGGTGCCAGAAAGCGGAATAGTGTATTTATATTTTTGTTGCAGCAATAGGCTCGAGGCAACCGGTATACCGGTTCTCGCGGCGGGACCACGCCCTAGCGATAAGGCGAGCAACCGGCGAATAACGTCGGTAATCGGCGTGCTCAAGTGCAGTCTCGTGCCAAACAACTCTTATCAACATTACCCCGTGTGCAGCCTGATACTTTCAATTTTCAAAAATGAAAAAAGGCTGCAGCGCAGGTAAACATTACGATAGAAAAAAGCCTTTCTGAAGTGAGTCTGTGACGCCTGGACTCATTGAGTCATTGTAAGGTTTACTTCCGAGAGTCATATGCGATATAATTCTGGTATTAGATTGATTACTGTAGATTCTTTCGTTTTATTAGCATGGCGCCTTGCAATACTAGCCACTCCAAGGCACAACCCACCAGTCTTCTTAAGTCCTGACAAGTTTACTGGTTTATGTAATCGTTTGTTGCGTCCACTCGAGACGCGCGGTCTTTTGCGGCGGGTCTAGAAGTTGATCAATCTCATTATCCCATATCCAACGCTCACAATTACAATGTAAGCAATGACCGAACTGGGCACACCACGAGTGATGAACGTATTGACTGTCAAGTACGGCTTCCCTAATTCGTCAGTCATACAGATCGCTGTCACGTTGGGAAATCCCGAGGTAGGCAATCCCATCGCCGCAGAGCAGAGGAGCGCGCTTGCCATGATCAACATGCGAGGACGAGGATCGTTCATCTTGTTGCCGATTTCTGAAACCAACGGAATCACAATGAGGGCGGCGACTGTGTGGCTGACAAACGTCGCCATTGTCAATATGAGCAAGCCAAAAGTCAACGTGACTCCGAACAAAGAAAAGCCTTCTACCTCTTTTTCGATCGTCACGGCGATAGTGGCCAACAAGCCAGATGACGCGACGGCTTTCCCCAATGCTGTCCCGCCCATAGCCAAAACAACAATGTTCCAAGGATAGTTGTTGAAGTCTTCAGTGTTGAGTAGACCAGTGCCAAAGAACAAGATAATGGGGATGAGCGCGATGATACCCATTTCGCCAAAGACTCCCTCCAACTTCGAGGCAAAGCACCACAACAAGATCGTAGAGACGGATACAGCCACGATGTACCACTGTATGCCAGTAAACTTGTCGTCCATTGTTCTGATTGGAACAAGCTGAGTGTTTTTGGAATTGCACTTGAAGGTCATCAACAAAAACATCCAAATGCCCACCAATGATAATACGCACACCGGGAGCGCAATCACAAACCATTGGCCCCAGGACGGTTGTGGGTCCATCGCGCCGATGGCAATGATATTTTGAGGCGACGCAATGGGCGAAGCCATGCCTCCGACATTGGAAGCAAACGCAATACCCAAAATCAATGCATTGATGAACTTTGACTCTTTAGGAAGAGTCCGGAGAAGAGGCTGGATCAACGAAAAACAGAGGACCGGCGCCGCCACGTTGGAAACCCACATGGACGCAAACAAAGCAATGCTCATGATCGTCAAAAGCACAACCGATGGATTGGTGCCTGCCTTTGATAAGACCCACGTGGAAATGAGTTTGGCTATGTGGTATTTTGTGAGGGAGGCGGCCAAAGTGAACCCACCGAGAAGAAGCAAAATAACAGAGCTCCACATGGTAGACAAAATGTACTTCGACGAGTCAGGAGTGTTCATTGTAGATCCATCGGGGTATTTCAATACACCGAAATTCACAATGAGAAGGGGGATCAACAAGGAGGTGACAAAGAGCGGGATCGTCTCTGTTGCCCATAAAAGAGAAGCGCACACCAACAACGCAAAACAGTTTCGCTGCGGTACATCGTCAAAGGGCGAGAAGTTGAGCAAAAGCACGGTGATCCCGATGATGATAGCCAACTTGATGATTGTGGGGTTTCTGAACGAAATGTTGAACGACGCCAAGCCTGAGGAAGCCTTTTCGTTGACGTCGGAGCTTTTCGCGCCTTTGAAGTTTGCGGCCTGGGATTTCCTTTCCAAGCCTATCATATCTCTCCAGACCGTGTTTCTTTCCCATACAACGTGGTCACGAAGATGGATGGAGAGCTCTGTTTTGGCGACATTGAGATCATCCTGGTTGCAGATGAGCGCGTAGAGCTTGACGAGAGAGTCGATCTTCTCATTGATGGTCTTCATCGTGGACTCCTTGAACGTGTACGTTTGCGGCAACTTGGACAAGTAGTCCTTTTTCAAGTTTGTGTTGAGCGACTTGTCGAATTTCTTGGTGGCCTTCTTGAATCCCGTCTGGTTGAGTTCGACGAAGCTCTTGAGCTCGGAGATGGTCGTATAAAGACCAATGACCCTCTTCCTCAATATCACTCTGGACTCAGAAAGAAGCGCGAGTTGCGGTGGGAGCGACGCCGACTCGTAGTTGTTGGTCCATGCAGATAAATTCGGAGACTTCAAGTAGTCATCTATAGACTTAGTCTTCGATAATTTCGTCGGGCGCTGCTCAAAACCCGTGCCTCTATATTCACCCTCGGCGGCGTTCATTTCTGCTTCTTCTTCTTCTTCTTCATCGTCGTCGTCGTCGTTTTCATCCTGCGTGAACTCTGTATCGGGGTCAGTCGTTGGATGAGCTTGATCTTCAGACAAACTAGCCACGCCTTTGCTGCGAGCTCTTTCGGTTCTACCCATAGCGTCTTCATTCAGAGCCAATGGCCTCAAGCCAAACCTCTCGAACGCCGCGTTCCCGTACTCGCTAGACTGCAACCCGTTTTCGAACGCGTCGATATCGGCGATCAAATCGTCTATACTCTTATAAATAAACTCTTCCTGCGTGCGGAAAAAGTCGTCGATCTTGTGCAATTCGCTATCCAAAGCCGCGGTAAACACCAGAGCCGCCGATGCGTTTGACGAAACCTCATTGTTTATAAGATGAGCGGACTCGAGATCCTCGTTCTGTCGTCTTAGCGACTCTCTTTGCAAGGAATAGATAAGCTTTTTCAAGGTCGTGTACGAAATGTATTTGGACGACCATTCGGGCACAGCGTTGAACTGTAACGAATGAGAGAATTTCATGGCGCCGCCTCTCTCTCACAGTGATATCGCTGGTTATCGTGGCGCTTAAGCTGTGTATCTGTCTGCTGCCCTGGCACGTTATCGGCACGCGCACGACCATTGACCCGTGCTCTCGAAAATTAACTTCTCGACTTTTTTTTTTTCTCGTAACCGAGCGAGGGCTCGCCAGTGCGTGTGTATACAGGCAGCATTCATGCAACCCAGAGCCAGGCCAAAAAAGGTCTGCACCGGTCCAAATGTTTTATATTTGACAACATTAGCTGCCCGACTTGGCTCTGTTTCAATTTTATCTCGGGCTCGGAAAATCAGAGGTCTCGCCACTCGAGATTTATTATTTAGGATAGACCAATGGCACCAGATGGGAAAATGTAGCTGAGGTGTTGAGATATTTGTTGAATAGGGGACCAATATTGAGGACCTGGGGTTGAATGACGTAATCTCGTGTTTGTCAGACGACTCACGAGACGTTTTGGGGCCAAATCGTACTGCGGCGTGCGGCGTCCTTGCGTGGAAAATAAATCATTATGTATTTCGAGCTGGCTTTTTCAAGGGTTTTGACGGAAATAACGATAGCCTTGCCTAAGAAAAGAGTTAGAGTCCAGCATTTGTAATTCTCCTGGACGTCGTTAGATGGAAGTGGATCAACGCAACTCGTCACTCATTGTCGCAGGTTATCAGATTCAGAACCTCAGACAAACAAACACTCAAAATTAGAAAGCAGCACAAAAAATCGTGGATAGTCATATCAACTAGATTTTCTCACTTCTATATAAGACCTCTGCTGAGCTTACTCTGATCCCGGGAATTACCAAAAAAATAGAACCGTGCAAAGCAGTGCCTCTTCATCCCACTCCGGGTCCGGATCGCGTTGCTCCAGATTGTCCCGGCGTTGCTGCGCAAGGGACAATGCTATCTACGCATAAACCGCGCCGAGCGTTCCGCAGAACACGTGATGTACGGGTTTACGCCTGGCGTGCCCGAGAAGGCGGGGCACCGGCAGGCCAGGATTTATGGTGGACTGGGTTTTATATGGTATGGATTTTCTTGATATCGTCGACAGGTATTTCTTTCCAGCACCAAAGCCCACACTCGTTGCGCCTTCTGTACCCAGTAGCGGCCCCGCGATCAAGACTTTGCGAACACTTCTTCTGAAAAAACCCGTTGTCGTTGCCTTAATTGCCGCGTCTCTATCTTGCTATATACTTCTACCGTCGCTCCCCAATTCCAGATCCCCAGAAGGCAAGGCCATGTTTTCGAAAAGACCCGACAAACACACCACGGGCCTCATCAACATGAGGAACGACTGTTTTGCCAATTCCACCGTCCAGGCGTACTCGGCTTTGCCGGGATTGACCGACTACTTGAATCAGATGATGGAGGCATATAACAATATCTTGCAACTCGTAGCCGAGGTCGGCGCCGATTTGGACGCGATGATCTTGCCGGAAAGCATCGCCAAGTTGTCTCGCTCGAAAGCCGTGCAGCAGGACAAGAATCCAAAAAAGGCCCTGGACTTGTTCAAGCTCACGTTGCATGTGGCCTTGGCAAAAATAGTCAAGAAGTTGCAGGAAACACAGATGACGCCCAGGACGATCTCGGTCTGGACGTTTCTTCACGAAATCGAGCGCATCTACAATGCCAAGATCTCGCGGTCTCAGCACGACGCCCACGAATTGACCCAGCTAATCAACGAGACTCTCGAGGCGGAAAATATCTTATGTGTGCGGATCGTGAGATACATCAAGGAGACACTAGGCAGTAGAAAGACGATTTCTCCTGCTCTCGCGCAGGCCGAGTTCCCCGAGTTCCCATTTGGCGGGTTGGTGCTCTCGCAAATGAAGTGCTTGGCCTGCTCTTACGTGTCGAAACCCACCATCACTCCGTTTTTGATGTTGACACTTCACCCGCCGCAGGAGGTGAGCACCGAGTTGAGCACATTGCTCGACGAGAACGAATCAGAGACAATCACCGAGTACCACTGTTTGAAATGCAGAGTGCTGAAAATTGTAGCCAACGAGAAGCTCTACGCAGAGCAGGGCCACAAGAACACCGAGGCCGAGGATGCGATAATTAGAGAGTTGGTCGCATTGAACGACGACGATAGGTTGTTCATCAACGAGGACTTGAGCAAAGACCTCGAGGAGTATGTGAGCTCGTACAACAAGCTCGGCTTGGACATTTCCACGGTGAAATCGACCGTTTTCCGCCAGACCCACATCTTGAAGCCGCCCAAGGTCTTTGGCATCCACTTATCTCGCTCTGCATTCGACGGTGTCACGGTCAGCCGTAACCCGTGTCGGGTCAATTTCAGCGATAAACTCTCGTTGTCCATCGACGAGAAGTTTCTCGAGGACCTACAGAAATTCCAGAGTAACGCCGACAACGACGCTTACGCGCCTCTCTCGGATACCCGCGTGTTGACCACTGATGTGGATGATATGGAAGATGAAAACGTCCAGCAGGAAGACGTGGATCTTAAAGGCGACGAAGGAGAAGAGACAGACAATTTGGAGAGCTCCGACGCAGACACCCAGGCGCTGAGTGACTCAGACACCGAATCGGTCTCTGTGTCCCTATCCTCGGATGAAACCACTGCGGCGTCTTTGGAGACAGAAGTGAAGAACGATACATTCAACCGTGCCCCAATCACGGAGGACCAGCAACGGAACTTGATCAAACATTTCAGCAAATTCGAGTTCAGCGAGAACAATGTCTACAAATACAGGCTCAAGGCCATTATCAGACACCAAGGCTCTCATACTCAGGGCCACTACGAATGCTACAAGCGAAAGCCGCTTTTTGTCAAGGACGGGGAGGGAAAGATCATCAAGTTGTCGCCCGAAATTGACGACGATTTGGTTCTGCAGAGCGAGGAGTTCAGCCAGGACCCGGCGGAAAAGTCGGCCAAGGGACGCTCAACGTCAATGTCCACCACTGATCTGCAAGAATCTTCAGACAACGAGAAAGGAGCATTTAGGCGGAAATTCTCCGCGATGATGGGCCGCCGCCCATCTATTTTACAAGCAGACCCACACGAGGCTAATTTACAGGAGATCATTGATTCTGGACTCACTACGCCTGCTGAAGTTATGGTGGATGAGGGGGATTATTTCCTGGCTCCCAGTGCCCTGGATATCCAGAGACTGATGGACAAGATTTCGCAAGGCCACAAGCCGCCAAAGGTGTCTCGGGTCAAAATGAAGAAAATCCCGTCGTTGATAAAGAGCCCTTACTGGCGCATTGGCGACTCGCACGTGACCGAAGTGACGAGGTCCGCCGTTCTCTTTGAGACCACCAGTGTGTACATGCTCTACTTTGAGAGAATTGACAGACGGCAGATGAAGAACTAGGCGCAGGACCGCGCACGTGACACAGGCCAGCCAGTGGGACGCGAATGTGCTTATAAATGTGGCGGGTGATGACTTTTAAGGCATCTGCTCCGCAATGTTTCCCAGCCAGAGTTCTTCTCAGAGAGCATCGGCGGGTGGGTCATCTTTGGGCGGGTCATCATTGGGCGTGCCGTCGCGTGCATTAAATAGAAAGAAGGTTGTTCTAGCCCCTGGCCACTCGCCGTTGGACTGGGCCAATCTCACATCCAGCATACCAAAATACAAGCTTAGGGGTGTCAGTCCAGCTACCCCGCCGGCCATATATGTAAGAATTCCTGCCAGCGAGCTCAAAAGCCACAAGTCGCGACAAGACTGTTGGACCTCTATTAATGGAAAAGTCTACAACATCACTCCGTACTTGGACTTTCACCCCGGAGGCGTGGATGAGATAATGAAGTGTGCTGGGAGGGACGGCACCGCTCTATTTAACAAGTATCATAGCTGGGTAAACCCCGAGAGGCTTTTGGAAAGTTGTATGATTGGCATTTTAGTGCCATGATTCGCCTTTATCTAGTGTTTCGTTCCCTCTCCCACAATGACGTGGTCCATCTTCCAGTCGTGAGGTTCGGTGGGAATTTGCTCCACGACCTGGTCAGCGAGACATATTCCCATTAGATATGGGACTCTCTTGAATTTTTCTTGAAATTCCCGAAGAAACTTGTCATAGTATCCCGCACCATGCCCGAGACGATCGCCCAGAGGCGTAAAGGCAACTCCCGGAACAAGAATAAGATCAAGGTCGCCGGAGATCATCACGTCCTCTCCTTCTGATGGCTCTCTGAGTTTGTACATTCCTGTTGGTTTGAGAGAATTGACTTCATCCAACGAGCGCACTTTAAGAAACGTCATGTTATTGCCAGAATTGCTTGGAGGTAGACATTTCGGGAGAAAAACCCTCTTATCTTGGTCGAAACAATATTTTATGATTGGATCAGTGCTGGCCTCGAGTCGCGGCATGCTCATGAATAGTGCTACAGATCTGGCATTGCGAAAGACCTTGTTTCTGATCAAGGCGTCGTAAGCACTTCTTGATTGATCAGCGTGAGCGGAATCTTTAAGAAGATGAAGCTGGTTTTTGATGGCCCGCCTGAGATTCGTTTTAGCCAATTTGGACATCTGGCAATCACGGACGAAAAGCCGTGAAACTTTCTTTCTGACTCCGACTCGCAGTCAAGATCGCAGTCGCGTAGTCTGTCTGCCCCAGTACACCAGATGCCAAGGCTTATAAGGAAGTATTAGGCTGGTAAAAATAGATTCTAATAGACAATGTAAGTAAATACGAAAATTTGCTTTGAGGGCGCGGCACCCAACAGGGCGGCGATCACGGGGTCACTTTTACAACATCCTCATGAAAGCGCACGGACTTTCTGCGCTCCCCATTGTAGTCCAATGGGATCTCAAGCTCACCGTCGCTGCCCAAGTCTTTTCCCGTTTGCTCTAGTAAATTCTTGATCTCCGCCCTGTCTTTATGCAGACTCGAGCTGCTCGACTTGCGTCTTTTCTGGAGCTCGAAGTCATCTTTGCATTTCTGACACTTGCAAAGAAATCCCCAGTTCACTCTGAGCTCTCTCTGCCTTTGCTGCACGGTATGTGATGGATTTACATACGTGGTAGTGAGCTCCTCGCCGGCCTTGATGTCGCGAGCCGCGTGGACCTTGAGGCCCTCGTACTTCCTCACCGAAGTATCAACGCTCGTATTCGGGGCACAGTTATGGTTCAAGTGGGATTGAACGAGAAAGACACTGGAGTCGAGATTGTTGATATTGTAGGTTCCCATCATATGAAGAAACTCATCGATGTGGAGATCCCTTGGGGACGCAGCGGGAAAGACATTCGCGAATAGCTTGAAGCCTTCGTCCCACAACTTCTCCTGTTGTTCCTCTACAAACATAGCACCGCCCTGTAGCGAGTCAAATGCGCCGGCAGAGGAATTGAGTGCTTTGTATCTGACTTTTTGCGAGACACGAGCCATGGCCTTGAACTGCTTGCCTTTAACGCCAGTCTTGTCAAGGAGGCACTCCGCATATATGAGCGTGATGGCATACAAGGCATTCCACTGCTCCTTGACGCAGTATTCTGTCAAAGCATGGAAGGCCTCGGGGTTGATGATTCTCCTGGTGGCGCGGCCGCCATGTTTCAAAGACGAGTGCGTGACTTGGTTTGTCAGTTTGCAGACCAGAGAGCACCAGATCTCAGGACACGTGCTGCAGTCCAAGCCCTGAAGCACGGCAGTCCCGGACATGGCCCGAGAAGGATCGTTGCTCATCTTGCCACAATTCGTACATGCCTTTCCAAGGAGAATGAGCTCGTAGTGGGTCAACAGCGGTACAAGGAACAAGGGCGTTTCTTCCCAAATCAATTCTCCCTTCTTGAGCGCTTTTTTCGCGTACAACGCCTTCCCTCTTTTCGAGGTCATCACCAAATTGACCTTTTCCGGTAGCGTGACATCGGGAGTCACTTGCGAGGTGATGTCATTAGCGTAAGTGAACTGGGCGGCGTCGGTATTGGCCGAGAGTCCGAACTTCTTTAGTAAAGTTTTGACTCTTTTCTCAGAAAGCTGCCAATGAGGATGTTTCTGCTTGACGAGGGCATGAAGTTTTCCTGCGCCCAAGGATTCAGTAGACGAGTCCTCTTTCCATAATGCGATCACGGCATCGACCACTTGTCTTTCATGAGGCACTATATCCTTTTCCTGTTCCACTTCGCTATCGTTTATTCGAACAACCTCAATTTTTGCTTCTAGTGCGTCTGTTTCTTGATCCTTCATGCTTCAATATGCGATGGATGTGAATTCAGAGTTTTCCGATCTACGTTGATTTGGAGATGACGAGATTTGGTCCCGTCTCTCGCACGCGCTTTTTCCCGGTCACGTGATCCATGAGCCGTGCCCTAGAAGAGTGCCCAACGACTTGCCAGATCCTGATTCATACGGCGAGTAGCCCGGCCCGTGTTTGTGAGTGAGGCCTGAGATTCAACAACCACCGTGCCGTTTTGTGCTTCGATCGTGCTTTTGTATTTCACAGACGGACTACCATTTGAGTGGTCTGGGTCGTGCTCGAGCACTTTCGACGTTTTCACAATGAAAAACTGGTCAGCAAAGGCTGGCCGGCGATAAGTGATCGAGAGATTCTCGACCTTGTAATCATCTTTCAAAAATCCCTTGGCGTCGTGGCGCAAAGACGCGTTGCGCTTAAAAGTCTCGTTGAGAAGCGTAGCCAACATGCCCCCATGAATGATGAACGGATATCCGCACAATCGGTAGCCCATGTGAACGATTGTTATGGTATCGCCTGTTTTAAGATTATGAAAAATGACAGGCGGTATAGCGATTCCGCCGGGCTGTGCTAGCGTGTGGCTAGTGAGACTCTGTGCCGCATACTCTGCCTCCTTCTTAGTGACCAGTTTCCCCCTTTTTTCGTGCTTGACATAAGTACCGCTCTCGCTATTTCTATCAAGCGCGTTTCGGTCTAGATTCTCGTACGACTTCATCATCACCCACTCTTCCCCATGACCAGTTTTAGTTAGCTGATGGTAGATGGGCAACGTCTTTAGTTTAAACTCTAGTTGGATCGGAAGAATCTCGCTATGGTCGACTTCCGTAAACTGGGCGTATTTTTCAAATATCACCTCGCTGTAAGCCAAGTAAGATCCAGCCGCGGCGAATCCAAGCACGAGCTTCCAGCTGAAGAATGGTGGGCGGTAAGGCTTAAAATTGATATCAAAGCCCCTGGGCCGCTCGAACTCTGAGCGTGTCGCGTAACCACGAACAGGCTTGGAGAATCGAGGGACTCTCAATTTTATTCTCCGCGTAAACATATTCTTCGGATATCTGCGAGATATTCTCGGGCGTTGTGGGGTTGTAAGGCCAATGAAGTTGGGGTTATTTTATAAGAAGACGAGAGGATCACGAAGCGCGCACTACAAAGAAACACTGGCTAATTACGCAGACTAATATTAAAGAAATACTTATGCGTTAGGAGCAACAACGGCCTTTGCTGAAAGGCAATTTTTGTTCTTATTTAGACCTCGGAATCAGCACCTTGTAAAAATTACGGATGATGGCGTGGTAGTTATTTCTCGATGAGACAGAGCTGAAGCAGATGCGTTTAATGGACTCTAGATCCTTATGCCTTCAGGACTTGCGATGGCAAGTAAAGAGCCATATAAAATCCGTATTCGATTCAGTTTATTGAGAAGATCAGCAAGATTATTGGTTATTGATCCCGTTCATTTCGAAGGGCATGGAAACTCTTTTGCATTTCACAACACTGTGTATATTTGTTATCCAGTTGCCAATTAGTATGACCCGACCTGTTCACGTGATGTTACATGTTATGAGAAAAATCATTCGAGAAGCTGGGATGCATGGTATTGATCCCCCGAGATAGGCCCGATATATGCACGGTCGCCAAAACCACCTATCATATAGACATCGCTCACTGAAATCTTCACCCAGTGAGATCTATGGGGAGACTTCTCATTCAGCGGAAACCACCATTTTGAGTCTGGATGTCTTTTGACAAAGCAGCGTTCTATTTCTCTTATGCGTTGAGAATCCGTAACATTTGCAAGTTTGCCCTGCAATGTGAGCCGTGGCGATCCAGCTGGAGATGACTCAATGCCGCCAGGATAATTAAGGTTCACGTGATCTGGGGCAGCATGGTCTCCTGCCCTAATAGTAAATGAGTAGGAAGAACCACGGGCGATATTTCGCGCAGGGGCGCCGATATCTATGACAAGCCAATACGGGTCTCCGTCATTATCGCAGTCAGCGTAGTATTCCATCGATGTTATTGGAAATTCGGGGGTGTCCTGCGCTTTTTGAATAGTGTTGACGTTCATCAAAGATTCTCTGTTCACGAGCGTGCGAGCAACTTTCGCCCCATCATCCACATTTGGCCAGGTATTTATTCTATCATGATTATATTTGAATCGCTCCTGCGTGACTGCAGCTGCTACGAAAGATGCCCAAAAAGCCAACGAGGGTATAATTTTCATTGTTCTCCTCAGTATTTTGTGATTCTGGCCGGTGTGGAATCTTATAATATTTGACAATTGCGACCCCGGCTTTTATATCAGGACAGGCCGCGCGGTAATCTGCAAAGTACCGAAATCTCCGCTCGAACGTAAATTCTCAAGACTCAAATAGGAATTTCTGGAAGGCAATCGTAGTGTACACTACTTTTGATTCCAGGATTATAGTCTGTGGCAATTGAATTAAGATTGAATTGAAGGGGGTATTTTCTCAGCACACTAGTAATTGCGAATTATGATTTACCATTGAGCAAAATCAGATCTCGATATCTCCGATAACATCGTCGTTCATCGCATCTTCTTCCCCATCTATTGAAGCGTCATCCATGTTCTCGTCGAAATCATCGTCGTAGTCATTTTCGCCGTTCGGAGTGTGCATGTGTCTCGTTTCCAGAGATTCTGGGCCATTGAGAGGCGTGGCAGCCCTATTGATTTGCAGGTGATGTCCACGATTGATGGCTGTCAAATATAGAAAGCAAACCCGCTTTTTCTTCTTGTTGTAGATGAACCAGTAATTTGACCATAGCGTCTGGTACGGGTGATGCAAATCCTCCAAGATCGACTGGTCCGAGGGCTGGAATTCGTATATCTTGCACGTTGCCTCATTGTTCAACGCGTTCATGTCGACATTTCCCGGCGAGCCTGCCTGGCCCGGATTGTGAAAGCTGTTCTTGCGGGAATTCGAACCGCCTTGTGCTCCCAATGTGGGGGACCGCAGAGGTATGAGATCCATGTACGCGTTTATCGTGTCCCATACCCAGCTGAGTAAATCTTCCTTTTTGCCTAGCGAGACCATTAGGCTGTTAAAGCGGTGCCTCAAACTGTCGGCCGAATCGATTCTATGAAAATTCTCCGTGGAAGGCTGCAAATTGGAAAAGTCGTGATCGGGATACGTCGCATTTAGAATCGCAATAAGGTACGCGAATGTTTTCCTCGTTGCTGCGTTCTTTAGAGGCCCAAAAGGCGACTCATCGACAGCGTACTCCTCGCTATTCTGCTCTAATACCGGAGAGCTGAGACTTTTAAACATGGGGGTTTTCCCGTCGGCCAACGTTTCGTCTGACTTGTTGAATGTGATCAGATGATTACTCAACGACCGTTCCCTCCCGAGCAGTTCTTGCTGGAAACTACCTCTTCTCATGAAATTCAGTTGCTGTGGCGACGCGCTGGACCCAAAAAGCGAGTGCGTCGATTGTTTTCGTTCCCTCTCGATTGACTGTGACAATTGCTGGTCCTCCATGATTTGGTCCAAATGCTTATCTATAGTCTTGAACAATTTCCGGTCGGAGCCAATGGCCTTCGTGGTGAAAAGATCACATCCGCCTTTTATTATAAGGTTGTTGTCTGGTGAATGGAAGTTTAGTTCCTGGTTCACCAACTCGATATCGACCTCGTCAATAAACTTCATGGTGTCAGAAACTGGGTTGGAGATCTCTAAAGACGTGTTTTTCGCGTAAATGAGTCGTCAAATTGGCGTGAAACAGATTCAGGATAGGTGTGAAACAGATGTGGGACACTGGCGGTGTACACGGCCTGGCGTTTGCACTGAGCTTTTTAAATATTATCAAAACAAATAATGGTGCTTATCGAAGTGCAATTATTTGTCCGCGTGATAACGTGCGTGCTCGCGCCCGAGTCAGCTAATGTGCCCACGTTCAAGTCACGTGCACCGCGTCGACCCCCGTCTGGCTTATCTCGAATTCGGCAGTCGCTGCATGCTGCGCGAATGCCAGGATCGCCCGAGCAAACCTGCGAACTTTGAATCCACTGGCAATGGGAGTCGGAGCAATTTCACGCAGACCCTGGTTATTTTCCGTTTCATTTGGTGGCTTGTCCGTAGATTCGTGCCCATTGTTGGAACCTGAAATAAAATTGGAACTTCTCTTGTCTGTTTTATTAATTTCGCGGCCCCTTTTAAAGACTGGCTGGTAGCTCTTCCAAAGTAGAATGCGGTGCGTAATTAGCTTAGTCCACGTATATCCCATGGCTGGCACTCTCCTCTTTGGGCCGGGGTGATTGTAGAAATTTTCGTACCACAAGTCGGCAATCTCTAAATTTTCTTTTTTTCCAACTTCGGCGGCTGTTCTTTTCCGGCTCTCTGGCGCCAGACCGCCGTTTTCGCCGTTCTCGTGATTTTCAGCACCAGCCTGAAATTGATATGGAGAGAGCGATGATGCGTTCCAGCCCAGAAACGTCCCCACCTGAAAATCGTAGACTAACGGATCGTCGCTTTCGGCGTAATTACTCTGGCCCCCGAAAGTAGTCTCATTTGAATCCATGACGTCACTGACCTGGTTTGCTAAGATAATGGCGAGATTGTACGCCTTGGCCAAGTCTGCCAAATGGCTGTACAATGTGAATAAATAGTATTTTTTCAGCGTGCGGCTCCGAAATCTGGCGTCGCCTTTCGAAAATTGGTTGGTTATTGCATCAAACTTGGCTTTTTCCTGCCGGTACATTGGCACTTCTACAAGCTGCTCTTCTTGCCACGCCAAATGGCTCCGGAAAAACTGCAGTGTATTTAGAAAAGTGTCTTCGGCCCTCAAGTGATGTCCCACGCTATCAAAGATGACGGCTCTCGTTTGCAATCCTTTTTTCCTTTCCTCCTCGAGTTTGAGCCGGAGCTGAGTGAAAATTATATGGTCCTGGTTCTCAAGATCCGGACAGTATATGTAAGAGATCCGGTCAAGCGCCCCAGAGACACCCTTCCCAAAATCGTTGAGTCTTCTACTCTCAAGAGTCGATTCTGTAGAAATGTATATGCTTGTGCATTTGTGCACCTCGCCAAAACATTGTGCTTTGACAGCCAAGGAAAGAAGAAATTGTGATTTCCCACACCCACTAGCCCCAAAAATCTCGGTGATCTGACCAAGCGGAATTCCGCCCGAAAAGCATTCGTCAAGGTTTCCAAGACCAGTGGGAATATGATTTCTATGTATCTGAGGGGGTTTGCCCACTAGACTGCCACTGAAAAGTTGCAGGGCTGTGTGTACAAGTCGTAAGATTTCATCAGAAGAAATTCCTGATCTGGCACCTAGATTTTCTGCAGTTTGCGGATTGCAAGTTTCAAATAGTTGGATGAGATCAACCGTGGAAAGCCCTAGCTTAGAGGCAAGATTTTCAATATCAAAAATAGCATCATTCTCGCGGGAGTGTAGAAGCTCAGGGAACTGCTTGGTGACATCCATAGCAAGATGAAAGAATATCGAAGGCTCACAAGAAATCTGAAAAAGTGCGCGTCCGGCGAGTCACGAGCCACAATTATGCAAACGCGCTACAAACGTTAGCTCACGCCCGACGGCATGCTTACGAAGGCTTTATGAATATGGCATGTGTATTCTACTTAATGAATATCCACTCCATGACCAGTTTAATGGGCACCGGAGATGAAGAACCACTTGTCGACAGACTTGTCGATTGGAGCAGCAGGAAGTGGCGAGGCCTCTGGAATCTCGACATTCTCGGAGAAAGAAGCGGAGGAGTTCAAGGTGCTGTTGGTCAAGTCGATCTCTCCTGGGTTCGAAGAGCCCTTGATCAACTTGTCCCAAGCCTCGGCACACTCAGCAACAACCTCGTCGGCGTACTTCTTGTTCTTGCACTCACCGGAGAAGGCAAATTGGTTCTCTGGCTTGCCGTCAGGGATTTTGTAGATTCTGAACCATTCGTTGGTGGCTCTCAACAAGCCTGGCAAGTGGGTCTCGACGTCCTCGATGTCGTTCAACTTAGGCGCCAATGGGTCGTTGACGTCAATGACAATCACCTTCCAGTCGGTTTCACCCTCGTCCAACAAAGCCATCACACCCAAGACCTTGACTTGCTTGACCTGGCCAACGGTAGCAACTTGCTCACCGATTTCACAGACATCCAAAGGATCGTCGTCACCCTTGGCCTTGGTCTCGGGGTGGATTTGATTAGGGTCCTCCCAGGTTTGTGGGAAGGCACCGTAGTTATGGATGTAACCGTGGTGAGGGAAGCAGTTTCTGACAAACCTCAACTTGCCCTTCTTGGTGTCCTGGATGATAGGGTTCAACTTTTGCTCCTTGGAGATCTCCAACTTGGCGTTGGTCCATCTGGGGACCTCAACAATCATGTTGAGAATGGTCTTCTCCTTGTTGGCGTACAATGGGATATCGTGGAATGGCGAGACAACCTTGCCATCTTTCTCGATGTAAACCTTGTAGTCCAAAGTGTTGGCGGCACCAATTTGGCGGGTGGTGTAAGACATTGTGAATGGTGGTGGAGGAGAAGCGGCCGGGCGTCGTTGACCGGACTTTTCAGGAGATTTTATTTGTTGGGTGTGCACACTGCAGGATCACGTTTTGTCACATATTCACTTCACGCGCGACTTTTTTCCATAAATATGAGTTAAGGTCGTCGTCTCGTGACGAATCGCAGATCACATTGAGCTCGGCCTTTATCCCCAAGAGCATTCCTCTCGTGAGCTCTTTTTTCATGACCTCTATGATATGAGGGCGGCTTTGTGATATTTCACCATAGTTAGAAATTTCTCTTAGCAAGTTCATCAGAAGTTTCCATTCTTTTGGGGCAATGGTCAAGTAACCGCGCGTGTGCTCGAGCAAAAACGTGCCTGCGAAGCATATATTTTTGGCAGGACCACCTGCGGCTAGTACGTAGGTCCATAGAATACGTAGCCCGTAAACATCCGAATCGACAAAGATCAATACGGGAACGTCTGTGAAAGACTTTTGTGTGGCTTGCAAGAAGCGAACACTTGCTTGGTCAGGATTTCCTTTGCCTGTGAGCATGACTATTTTGAGCGGCGTGTGCAGAAGTTGCAAATACCCGCCGAAAGACTTGAACACCGCTTCCTTTTCCATGACCACGACGGCATCTAGAACTTTGTCCGTGTGAAGTAAACCCATATTGATTGCTGTTGGAACCAAAGTGCTATCATGAGTGTAATCCAATACTATATTTGTACCGTCGTCCAGTTGAAGGCAGATTTGCGGACCACCGTAGAGAAGGCCTTTAGGCGAAGGGAAAATCGCCAAATCGCGCTCTAACGAATAACCCAAAGAGCGGCTGATTAATTTGAGCGACTCATTCAGGCGGTACTGACTTCCTTGGTAGGCGGAAACATCTTTATAATAGATGTCTCGAAGCGTGGTTGCCGTTCTTCGGCGGAGATTCTGTGTGACGAGTCTGAGCGTGGTAATAAGCGCTGTGAACCTATACGCTTGCGCCTCAGTCTCAGCAAACTCACGAAGATGTATATGAAAACCTTTTTCTGATTTTGTTTTACTACGAGAATAACTTTCAACTTTCAAAAGAAGCTCTTCTTCTTCGTGGCTTGCCTGTGAAATTCGACCCCAAAGTTCTTCGAACACAGTGAGGGGTTGGCGGCTACTATACAAGTCGTTAGTTAAGCTGGGTTTGGATCGCATCTGTTGGTTGGGTTTGAAAATCACATACATATTCTCATGGCAAAGTGAAATTATTGACAGGAATTTGATGTTGTCAGACGGATTTTGGCTTTTCAGAATGTTGACCTTCTGGTCTTCGAGAGCTTTAAGTCTAAGTTTGAAAGGCATTTCAATTTGGCTGCAAATTCGAATCTCTCACAGCTGAGTTTTCTGAGCTATCTGGCGTGGGGATAGACAAAGGCAGATGAAGTATGCGAGAGTATTTGAATTTTGTAGAATCTAAAGAATTCTTTCAATGATTTTATGAAGTTATAACTGGAAATTCACTTGGCAGCACGTCTTCCCGAAATTCGAGCGTATTCAGAATACCGCGGCCCATAAATCGCGACTGGCTCAATGATTAGAAGAGGGGGTTTCTGTCAAGAGCCTCTCGGAATTCACACCTGAAACATTGACTATAGCAACGAATATTTTATATTCTCGGAATTCTGATGTTCCAAAAAAGTGACGATCCTTTTGCTTTCTGGAAGAAAATATCTCAGGCTACATTTCCTCAATTAGCGGTCGATGAAGGAGAGCAACCGAAGACCGGCAACATGATTGCTGGAGTCCGAAATGACCTCCAATCCCGATCAATGAAAATAAAAATCACCCACCGCAGTCCCTTCCAGCTTTGAGTAACGCTCAATTGTGTATCGAGGTGTATAAAAACAAAATGTCCAAAGCAGTGATGGTTATCTCAAATTATCTCATATTATCTCACTTTTTTGATTATCTGAG
>JAKUBE010000080.1:0-34077 GCA_030674755.1 Metschnikowia henanensis | reverse complement strand
ATAGGTCGATGAACTTGTGGAAGTTGATGAATGTCTTGATGCACTTTTTCGACATATTGTGGGCGACGATGTGGAACGCAGTGTTCCCGTTGTTATCCTGATGGTTGATGAATTTGAAGATCAACTCTTTTTTTTCGTCCAAGCTTCGGTCCTCATCGCCATGCAGTAGTTGGTAATCAGGGAACTTCACGATTTTTGCGAAGATGATTTCAAAGTAGTAGTTGACAAAGCGCTCCTTCCGGGTCTTGAAACTCGGATCGGCCTCGCTCTGCTGGGAGTTGTCGAACTTCGAGAGGTCACACGCCAAAGCGATGTGATGCAAGACCGTGCGCCCGAGCTTGTCAACCGCGAGAAACGAGTCGAAGAGCATATCAAGAATCACGGGGAAGTTCCCCAACAGGTAGCTGTTGCGAAACTGGACCAAGAACATGAGTGGGGTCTCGCCGTTGTAGTTGGTGACGCCACTATCGATGAAGTCGGAGAAGATCGATAGTAGAAACTCAACAATGCCAACGTTGGCCATGGAGCACGCCCAGTGGAAGATGGTGTTGCCGTCCTCGTCAATGGGCCGGTTGATGTTTATGTTCAGGAGTGGCTGCGGAGGACTGAGGATGGTCTCCGGAAGATCCATGGAGCCAGGCCTGGACGAGCCGTTTGAGCTTGCCAGCCCACCTTCCTCCATGAGATACTCGAGGAGCGCATCGAAGTACTTGGCCGAGGCGGCGTCTTCCGCGGTGTTCTGCGAATGGCCAGTGCGCTGAAACGAGCCGCGGTAGTCTCCAGTGACACTGCCGTTCAAACTCAACATACGGAGGGGCCTCTCCGGGCTGCCGTTGAGGAGCTGCGAGCCGCGGCCATGAGCGCTGTGCACCAGATTGAACGCGCGCGAGCCAAAGAGCTCCTTTCCGGACATGAACTCGTCGTCGTCCGAGCCCCGCGCTAGATTTCCGATACTGCCACGAGAACGAGAACGCGGTTGCGCTTCGGAGTCGCTGTGGTCCGGCTCCAAGTCCGCCTGGCGCACGTTCATGTTGCTGGCCATGATCAGCAACGCGTCGCGCTCGGTGTCCTGGCGCAAGAGAGGCGGGAGCCTGGCTCCGGAGAACGACGGGTCGTGTCTGACCGACGAAAACGTGCCGAAACTGGGCCCGGCGCCGAGCGGAGGCGGCACGATCGTCACCGTGTGCGACTCGGCCAACGCCGGCGGTTTCCCCCGCGCGGGCAACGCGACGCGTTTGGGTTTCCCCTTGGTCCGAATAGCCGAGGGGTCCACGCCGTTCGGCGCGTCTGTTTCCAGCTTCATGCGCTTGCTCTGGCCCGGGGTTTCGGCGCCCTCCGAGTGCGCGTCCCGCTTATGTTTTTGCAGCAGCATCTGCCTTCTGGCGATGTTCAGCGCCGACGCATGGTTGTGTTTCGGAGCTGGGGGCGGCGTTTCCAGGCGCCCCTCCACGTACACAAAGTCGAAGATCGGCTGGAGAATGTCGAAGACGCCAAACGTGCGCGCGAGCCCCGCGCCGATATCAAGGGGTACATAGGTGCCCTGGTACTTGCCGTAGCCGCCCTGAACTTTATCGTGGATTCCCGACTGGATATCTTTTTCGAGGATCCGCGTGCGCCGGGCCTTCGGGAACTTGGCGATCTTGAGGATGTGCGTGGCGTTGATCCAGGAGTCCAGTTTGCGCCGCATGATGGGGCCCTCGGGAGTGACAAACTCGAAAACGGGCACGTTCGAGTACGTTGCCGAGTATATTTGCAGCAGCGGCGAGGCCATTTTTTTTAAAGTGTGTGTATGGGAATCGCCGAGAGCGGGGGATTCTATTGAGGGTATTTTTATGGAAAACCGAGGCGTGTGGGCCAAAATCCAGGGGCTTCTGGTTGTATCGGCGGGTAATAAACGCCTGCCTTAGAGGAGAAACGAGGAACGGAATCAGGGGGCCCAAAAACGTGACTAGGCTGGCGGGCGCAAAATTAAATATCCGGGCGGCGTTTTGAGTTGCGCAGGGCGAGCACAGGCGTCTTTGAACGGCCGGAAATGAAGGCGGGTCCCGGAATTGATGGGGTATATGTTTTTCTCGAGCCGGCTTTGGCTCTTGATGTTTACTTGACGTGAGCGGTGCTGCGTCACGTGACCACGCGCGGGGCGTGCGCGTGGCCTGAGTCTCAGGCTGAGACCCGCGAGGCGGAAGTTGCAACTTGTAATTACGCAGTGGGTTAAGTCTTTTACATAGGGGCAACAGTGTGCATGTAATCTTTGAGTAACTGTAAACAGAAAAGAGGGATGGGTCTTTTTTTGGCAGTCCTCCATCGGGCATGTCACGTGATGAAGGCATTGGCAAGGACGGTTGTTCTTTGTGCAGTGAAACCTCGCTTACTCGGATACATTTAATTTTGAGAGTTTGCCTTTTCCTCGCAGGGTCGTGGGGTTATTGGCTGTTCGGGTAGCCTTGGGGCAATTGAAGCGTCTGATTCAAGAATGAAGAGGAAAAGCATCAATAAAAATCAATCTGTGTTAAAAGTCTAGTAATGCCATGACTGGACTCGAGAAGACTTGTGAGCTCTCCGGAGTATTACCCGCACTTGGGCGATAAGATCAGGGCAACACAATTTTTCTTCTTCTGCCCTCTCTGCTTCCACAATTGTCCCTTCCAAAACAAAGACAGCAACTTAAGCTTTCGAATCTTTTTACCTTACAAGTCCTGCGAGCAACAAAGCTTCCATCCAACCATTTCTTGTTAGATGTCAATAAGTCTTGTTGGTATTCAGTAGTTCTTAGACAATGGGCTTGTTGAAATTGATGCAGACAAGTTATAAGGTGATCCACGTAGAATAAAGGGGATCCACTCCCACTATAAGTGAGGAAACATACTCCATAAACAAGAATTTTTCGCGCATCTAGAAATATTCTATTGATGAACTAGCAGTATTTACCATGAGAGCGCACCTTGCGCCTGCGAAGTCACAAAACGCACCCAAAAAGTTAATGCTCACATGCATGAAGAAGTAAACTTGCCCCTCTTTCAAAGGGCTTGTCTTATGCTTTATTGATTCCTAGGCCATCGAGAATTTTGGCAGATTTAGATGTTCACCTGCCTGATGCAAGGAATGGCTCTCACCGGGGTGCGGCTTCATACACCAGCACGCTGAGAAAATCAAGAATGCTTGTTTTCCTGCATATGGTGAATTTGGCGGGGGCCCAGCTTAGCGCGGTTTCACCGTATGGTGAATCATTTGCAATGCGATGTTTGATGTGAATTGATTTTCAAAAGCTTTTTTCTTTTATAAGCGAATGGGGACGGGGAGAGTCTTGTGCAATTGGACAGTTCAGCCGGTGAAGGTGGTCTTATTAACTGTCGCAGTGAAAGACTTCATAGAGCGCACTCTGTCAATAGGCACTCAGTGAATTAGCAGTATTTTAGCCATTGCCAAATGATTTCTTTCACTGTATGCTTTTTTACAGTATGCTGTTTCACAATAAAAGCTTTGCAACGGATCAGCCGCCATAGCATATTGCAGCAAATTGTCGTAAAACACAGCGTTTCTTTGGAAAACACTCCCCACTGTTTGGCCGTAAGACTGTAAATTAACTAAGGCGCGGCATGAACAGACTCTGTCCCACCAGTAGAATAGCCCGTAACTGTTAAGCCCGCACAATGGACACCTTTGCCCAAGCCCGAGCAACTACCCTATCAAACCTAAAAAAAGGGCCTCCACAGTCCATGCAAATCCACGCCTCACCCGAGGATCACCCGAAGATCACGTGATAGAGCCGGTATAGCACCGCCACCACCACCACTAGCACCGCCGAGAAAAAGTACAACATGTGCCGCGTGCACGTGTGCACGTACCGGGACGCTGCCGGAGCGCCCGCAAGCGGGATGCTGACCACGTGACTGGCGGCCTGGTGGCAGATCTCGCGTCGGCTGACGATCTGGCACCGGCTGGCAGCAACCTCCCGCTTGAGGATCGCCTTGCCCAAGAGAAGCGCGGTGTACTGCTGCAACGGCGGGTTGACCGCGGCAAACACCGTCTCCAAAAGGCGCGATTCCCGCTCGAGCCCGCACGTGATGACGTCTACTTTGACCAACTGCTTGACGGCATTAGGCGTGAAATCCTGTAGCATCGGCACCTGGTCGGCCACGGTCGGGAGCCGCAAGAAGCCGATGGCCCCCGCAAACAGTTTCTGCACCATCCGCGTGTGCGTGAGAAGACACGGCACAAGAAGCTTTCGGAGGTTCTCGAACGCGTCGAAAAACACCCGGATGCAGCTGAGCGTGCGGAACACAAACACAAAGACCTCGGCACACGTGTGGAGCGTGAGCAACGCGAACTGGCGCACGCCGGCGTCGTACGGCTTGTGTTCCCAGCCTACATTTGGCGCATTGACCTGGGCGGAAAACACCGAGTTGAGGTCCGTTTCGAGCGGCGTGAGCGCCGTGCGCGCCTTGGCCGTCATCGCACGGATATCGTCGTAGTTCGCGATCTTCAGGAGAAGCGTGCTGTAGATGGTGACGACGTCGGTGTACAAATGCACGATTTTCTTGGTGCTGAGCAAGTACCGGTGGGCGGTGGAATTCAAGCACGCCCGAAACACGCCCGGGTGCGCCCGGACGAGCTGCTCCTCCTCGGGGGTGAGCGTGGGCCCGCGGAGCGAGATGCTTCTGTCCCCTATTAGATACGTCATGCTGTTTGTGAAACGGCGACTCTTGTGGCTGCAATAGTAAGTAGAAAGTTACGAGCGAGGCGGTATTTAGTCAGCTGGGGGGTGTGCAATTTACCCAGGATTGCAAAATATGGTCCTATTGTGTCGTAGCAAAGTGGGCGTTAGCCTTTTTTGTGGGGTAGATCTACAAAGCTTGATGGTTATCGTGACTTTTTCGGCATGCCGATGCCAGAGATGAGATGCGGCTGGGGCCGGCGTCCTGCACACAGTGCCGGCCGGGCCAAGATCAGCCAGGGCAATTCTCGCTAGCCCATGGAGGAAAAGGCGTGGGAAAAACGGGATCCGTGTCTCTAACCTCATGGAAACATGTTGCTCCAGTCAAAACTCACATGTGCCCGTTTTTCGCCCAGATCGCTGTGGCCCTATCGCCCGAGGCAGCTGGGTCACGTGACCAGCAGTGTTGCGCGGCATCGTAATTTACGATTACATTACGATAAGATTACAATTTCTCAATTCTTTGGTGACGTTGATGATATCAAGGAGAAGTTTAAAGAGCTGTATAAGCTCTATTTTAAATACTACGGAAAGAGAGAGGGAAATGGTGGAGACACCTCACTAAGCTACCGATGCTCAATCGCAGTGAATGCGGGGGACGGTCACTTTTTTTTACCTTAGTGATGATTATGTTTCTGAGGACGAAAAAGACGATGTCAAAGTCATTTCGAAAAACCCGAGGACAGAAATATTGTCGCCTATTATCAGAGTAATAAAAAAAGGTATCCAGGGCTTTTCAGCTTGCAAAAGTTATCTTGGCTACCCCAGCAATGTCCGCGCCCGCAGAGTCTTTCTTTTCAACACTCGGTGATATAATCACGAAGAAGAGAAACAGATTGTTCCCAGCCACGACCAAAATATTAGCAGTTGTTGAAGAGATGGTAAGAAAAAGAAGGCCTGGTGACGAAGAACTGGGTGTGGAATTTGATGCTGAGAATGCTAAAGGTGACGTGGGGTTAAACGAAAAGTTCTGTAAGAGATCGACGATCATAGTGATGATCAGATGAGAGCAGATATTGGTGAGGTTATTGAAATCAATTGAGGTCGTGGCATTTTTGACGACTGAAAGTCTTTCTCAATGAAACGGCTATTATTTATGGAACATTTAAATCAAATAAATATATGTTACTATCATACTTTTACAGTGCTAAGGGAAGAAGAGAAGATTTTTTGAACAGATAAATTAGGTTTGGTGTCTGGGGTTGTACTTTTTCTTGACACTACAGAATCCAGATCCATCACGGCCAAATTATGGTACAATTGATAGAATTACGCCCAAATTACGATAGAATTACGCCAAAATAAACGATAAAATTACGCCAGAATTACGAATTACGACTACGATCACAATTTTCGCCGGTCTTGAAATCGTGATTCGTAATTTTGTCGTGATTTCGTCAAAATGCGTAACACTGGTAGCAAGCCTAATACATCTGCAAAATTTATTCAGTGGCCAAACCAAAGATCTAGACTTTTTCAACGCCATTCGGAAGCGCCTCCCCTCACTCAGATTAATGCTAAAAGCCAGTTGGAATCAGATCCGCTCACCAGTCAATTAGGCTATAAGCGACGCATCAGCCATGCCACGCACTAAAACAAACAAGCCGTGGGTTCAAGCTAGGTTTGCTTGTTACGAATGAGGCCCTTGTTGGCCGTCCAAAACTTTTCAATGTGGAGATCTTGTTGCGCTTCACCTCTACTAGGAAATACTGAGTTGTGACCTGCTAAATGTGCTACAAGCTCTCACGAGACTTTCGAAAGGAACCTCTGTGTATTTTAGTATACGCTGGTGACTCTCTTTATTTTTTTTCTTTTCAAAAAACAACAGGCTCAGGCCGCTTGACAAACAAAACAAAGAGTCAAGACCGCTGGTGGCGCCGCCACGCCCTTCAGTTACTGTGCACTCTGCGTAGCCATTTCTTTGTCGAAACGATCGAGCTCCTTGTCAAGATGCTCGATGAATGCGGAAACGTTTTCGCGTGGCCAGATCGAGCCCATCTGCTTGACAGAGTATGCGTTGCTAGCCTTGAAGAGGTCGACCGCACGCATCCTAATCTCCAATTTTTCCTGCCAGGAGATCAGCCTATCAAAGGCCTTGGCATAAAGCTCCTCGGCCTCTCTCAAGAATCTTTGAGGCAGGAAGTAAAGACATGCCTCCTCCGACATGACTCCCTTCACACACTTGTCTGCGCGAGCTTGAAAAGCTTTTCCGATCAAATCCTCGCATTCTTTGTAAAGAGCAGCGTGAGGGCCTTCCACAAGAGAGAATCCAAGAGTCTCGGCATGCTCAGTGAGAGCGTTGAACTGCACCCTTGCCTTGAAATATAAATCCAAATCCTCTCGAGATTCGCTGGCAGCTTTCTTGACGTCATTGCTGATTTTCTGTAACTTCGGGCCTAAGTCCTGAGCGAGCAGCTGATTCAAGCGGCCAATGTGAGCGTCGTAACTTTCTGTGCTCTCAAAAGGACTTCTGAAAATACTCCATTTTTCAATGCGATACTCACTGACATCAGGAATCCGTCTTTCGGCGATTTTCTGGAGAGTCTTCTCAAGCTGGAAGTCCTGATTTGTGGGAGCTGCCAAGGCAAGAGTCGAGGCGCATACAAGGGCGACGGATACGAGTTTCATCTTCTGGACTATGAGAAGCTATGTAGATAAAATAGAAGAAATGAACAAGAGCACATCATTCCCCTTTTATACTTGGAAATCTTGCCTGGTGCGTACTTGGCCCACACGGCCAAAGCTAGGGGGATGCATGTCGTTTACACGGAGAAAACAAGGCTGAAATTCTCGACTCTCGCCGAGAACTTTAAGCTTTAGTCGGCGAGCGATCCATTGATGGCCCTACAGGGCAGCCAAATGAGTCCATGGAATCGTGGGCTGAATTAATTTTGATGATTGCACCCTTTAATCTGTGTTTTGATACCTTTTAGACCCGCTGAAGCAACTGAATTCATTCAGCGACTTCGATTTGACTAAACCGCAACATCCAGCGAGGACAGACGGCAGCCTCCAGAATGAACAACAACAGTCATTCAGGGGGTGTTTCCATTGTGAGTTTTACAATGCCTGGACGACAGCTCGCGGCTTTCTCGTTCCACGAGGAAGCGCAAATCCAGAATTTCTTGGATCTCTTTCGCGGAGAGGAAGAAACCGTTGTTTTTGGAATAAAAATACATCGAGCTACAGCACTTACTCATACATAGCTATGGAAATCTGCGCCATAAAACCGGCAGCACATTTAGAGAATGCTTAAACAAAAGAGAGCCCGGGTTTCCCAAGCCTCAAGCTTTCCTCCCCACACTAACTACGTTAGGGGACCAGCCGCAACACGGGACCAGGCAGATCGCGTCACGTGACCAGCGCCGCGCGCCGCAACCCGCGCCAGATACCGCGCGGCCCCATTCGCAATACGTCACCAAACGCACCATCCGTCTCATATACCAAGTAAGTGCACTAACAACATGGGGTTTTTGCGATTGTTTCGCCTGAAACTGTTTCATCCCGAGGAGTTCGAGCAGCAGCTCACCGCGCTCACGCAGGCGATTTCGCTGAACCGCGAGCAGATCGCGGCGCTCTCGAAAAAACAGCGTCTGTGGCGGCGCCAGCTTACTTTGTACTGCGCCATTGTATACGTTTCGTACGTGGCCGTTCGGTACAAATCCTCTTGTAGCAACGCTGGAATCATGGCCCGGGGCAAATCCCGGGTTTCTGTGTTTGTGGCGGGCCAGCTGCCGCGGGAATTGGCTGTTATTGTGTTGGCGCCGGTGTTTATAGCAATTGTAGTGTACGTGGTGAACGCGATGTTTTCGGTGTTGATCCGCAGCAAAAACCACACGATGGCGGCGCTCTTGAAAAAACACCAGGCCAAGCTCGAGGAGTTGAAACAGGTGACCAACTTCAGCAGAACCAACCAGATCTTGGAGAAGTTCGACACCAAGCTGGCGCTGGGCCTGCCATTGCAGCCGGCGGCTAACGGCAACGAGGGGCGAGGCAAAAGGGCAGTGAAAAGCGGGGAATATTTAGAAGGGGCTCAAAAACAGCCACCGGCCCCAGAACAGGCTATTTCGCTGAAGAAACAGAAACTCCCGCCCACTGTGAATCTACTACGCAAACCGGATGAAGTGGCAGGGGCATATATAAAGAAAACTGCCCCGGCGCTACCAGCTACGGGCACGAAAAACCACCCAAAGCACGGTGGCTCGTCCAAAATCACGCTACAGGATCGCATTCTCGATTTCATCATCGGCTCGGACCATAACGAGAACGTCGAAAATCGGTACGCCCTTATTTGTGCCAATTGCTACACGCACAACGGCTTGGCGCCCCCGGGCTGCAAAAACCCCGTGAGCGTGACGTATATCTGTCGCCACTGTGGGTTTATAAACGGGGATCTCAACGCTTTGCATGGGAAAAAGGCCAATGCCACTGTTTCTGAGTCCACACCTGGCCCAGGCGTTTCAAGTAGTACGGCGGGAGTGCTGGCTGAGGAAGTGCACGAGGCTCACGAAGAGGTTCCCGAGGTTCATGATTTACAGGAGAACAAGGAGGCTGAAAAGGAGCGAGGCGGTGCTTGAGTAATGATGCGGTATTTGATAAATGGGGCGGTATCCATGTGATAAGGCGGGAGTTGACCAATGACGCGGTATTTGAGGAATTAGGCGGCATTTGAGGAAGTAGGCGGTATTTGAGGAACGGGGCAATATTTTAGTGATAAGGCGGTCCTTAAGGAATAACGCGGTATCTGAGTAATAAGGCGGTATCTGAGTAATAAGGCGGTATTTGATTAATAAGGTGATTTGAGTAAGAGGCGGTTCTTCAGTAGTGAGGTGGTTCTGATCCAAGGTCGCGAGAATGTAACCCAAGCAGTATAGCAAATCGTCGAAATCCCTTAGTGGGGTTCGCTGCTTTACTGGCTAGGTGAGCTGCCGCATATCCAAAATCAAGACGGGTGTTGTTTGCAGCCCAATTGATGCTTCCAACGCCTGACCCGTTTTTTGTTTCCATTTTCCCTGTCCATATCGCTATTTGAGTAGTATGGCGGTATTTGACTAACAAGGCGATATTTGACATATGAGGAGGCATTTGATTAATGGGGCAAAATTTGACTAAGGGCGGTATTTGACTAAAGGCGGTATGGGATAGCACTACGATCAAGAGAAAGGTGGTGGAATCCACTAGCGCATAGAATGAAAGGCGACTTACGGCTCGGGGCATGGCACAGTGAAACTCAATCCTATGTACGGAAGTTCTTGCCAGCTATCTGTCTCATTTCAAACCCTACATTTCCATGAATCAGGGCAATACTGAGGGACAGAGGGAAAACTACTTGGGCCACGTGACACTACTAAGAAAAGGGACGTGGGATTGTTTTTATGTACCGCTACCGGAAACCACCCCCGCACGACTCTACGACAACTCCATGATAGCGTTGACCATATCGCCCTTGTTCTTTCTCAATGCAGAAACAGCCTTGGCTCTGGAAACCTGGGTCTGCTCCACGATAATGGAAATGTCGTTGGCGTCTAACCCAGACTCGTCGACGTCGCCCTCGTCCTCCTCGGCTTCCTCGACCTTGTTGGCGTTCAAAGACGCCTTTTCGAGATCAGCGGTGATCGACTCCGGGCTCTTGTCTGCAGGAGCGGCGTCGTCGGTTTGTGTTTGGGCGGCAGCGCTCTGGGCGGCCTGGGCCTCGGCCAATCTCTGGTTCATGTCGTCAACTTTTGCCTCGCCGAAAACAACGTAGGTTCCCGCGGGCGATTTGTACACATCGGGCTGGTCAATGGCGTAAATCAAGTTGCCTCTCTGCTTGAAGGTGACTCTGGAAATGCCCTTGACCTGCTTCAAGTTCAACTTCTTGATGGCGTCTCTGGCCTTCTTCTCGTTCTTGGGGATGATGTTGACCTCGGCGCCTTGGGGGATTTCTTCGATGGACATTTTGGATGTGTTGGTGTGTTTAGTATAAAGGTAGGAGAAACAGCGTCGGCAGTGAAAAAGTTTGTGGGTTTTTCGTCGAGCGCGCGTGTGCAGGAGGCTTGTGTCTGCGCAGGCTGCAGTCCGGGGCGGGTATATGCAGGTGGTCGAGATCTACACGGGCCATTTCTGGGGTTGACGGGCGAGAAGTCCATGTAACAGGAGTTTGCTAGATTCCGGGGATGGCCGCTACTTGCGAATCCGGCTCTTTCTCTTTTGTTATGTGTTTTTCTTTGTGTTTTTGTGTTGTTGTGTTTTCAGCGGACTGGTTCCATGCTAAATCTACCTCAACTCGCACGCACCGGCTAAGGCAGAATCCAGATCTGCTTATTCGCCCCGGGGCCTGTAGTATGAGAGTGAAAGTGAGGATGAGATCCCGTGACCTATGAAGTGATTTTAAAATCTGGCGATTGTCGGAGGGTGAGCGTTTTCATACAAGCCGGCTCTGCTCATCTTGGACAGTAAGCAACATTCTGTTGGGCTGGCGAAGCACGCATCAAGAACGTTACAAGAGGTAAGCACAAATCTCGCTGGCGAAGTTAAAATTTGTGTTTTTGTTTTTTTGGAGTTGTGTGTCAGGTAAAATTGTTTTTCACACCTTTAATATAGGCATTTGGCCAATGAAAGATTCATCGAGAGCTGTAATTGGCCCGTTCACGAAGTGGGAACGTCAGTATGATAATTATATCTTTCCCATTCTTACAAAATGCTGTTGAGCGACTTTTTCTCTCATCGGAGAATGCTGAGATCATGATTCAATTAAGTCTGTCTGCTCGCTTGCATTCAATTTTTTTTGTTTGCTAGTCAAGCTACGCTCTGTAAGGCCAAGACGGTTTCACTATTTAGCAAAGAGTTAAAAGCTTCGTCTTTAACCAAAATGGAGACGAAAGGCTTATGGAAGGAGGCCATTTTCTTTTATTCTTCGAGTCAGAGTCCCGGATGTTCAAAGCGATTCCTCCATTGTTCGACCGATCTGCTCTTCTATCAAAGAAGTGAAGCAGTACAACGTACTTGAAATGCAGAATCGGAAATGGGGAGCGTTGTTCTTGAATGGGTTTTCGCTACTTCATCAGTATCTCTTTTGACTGCAAGTCGATGGTATTATCGCCTTCGCCAGATTTTCTCGATTTCTCGTTCCGCCTGAGCAAAGAGCTATCAAAAGAACAAGAGATTGTATCGCGCAGATTCAGAATTATCTTCCAACAGAAAAGGCATACTTTTCAAGTACTGTCTTTCGAAAAATTACACTCTACAGGGCGATCGAACCAGCTCTTTAATCACCGTACTAGCCCCCCGGGAAAACAATCGCCTTCCCACGCCTTTCTGAAAATCAAGCTTGAGCTATACACGAACGAAACAAATGTATATAGCCGAAAGTGGCGCTGCTTGCAAGCAACAAACGAGCATAAATGACCGCCATCGAGTTCAACGGTGGAAAGCAGTTCCACTAGTTTCGTCTTACTGGTTTCAGCCTTGGTGAAAGGCATCGAGGGCCTGCGGAAGCTGAGCACACAAGCTTTTGTCTTGATCCCACGGCACTTTGCATGTGCTTTTCGCCTTCCCTTCAAGTCCCGCCAATGTTTCCATGAAAGGAGACAAATACGCAGCCAAGATGGGCTTGAATTTCTCATCTGCGACGATTCCAGAAGCGATGGCCACCAAGGACTGATACTGGGGCAATTGCAGAAGGAAGCCTTCTAAATACACACGGCCATCTTCGTCCTCCCGCATGGTGTTTTCCAAGGCCAGCTGCGCATTCACAAGGTTGCTGAGTGCCTTCCACGCTTTTTTCATCTGTTCTGCATCCGCGAAAACCTGCTGAGCCCAGTCTTTAGTCGCTTGGTCAAAAGACGCGGGCTGCTGCCGGATCCGGTTACAGGCATTCTCATCTTTCTGCCCCGTGGCACATATTTGGAGGTAGTATTTTGTAACGGGCGCAATTTCCTGGTCAAAGTAGGCGACAATGTCATCGTACAGGCCCTGTCTGGCGGATACCATCTCGAGCGCCAGGAGCTGGAGCCGGGCGGAATCGTACTTCTTTTTAAGGCCGAGGTACTTCTCGAAATCAACCAGAATCTTTGTTCGACCCTCGGCTGGTAACTTGACGGTCTCATTGCTCAATTTTTGGATTTCATCAGCGAGTTTCTGCAGGGGTGCGGTCCAGCTCTCATAAGTCACGGCCAAGTCGAGCGCCTCCTGCGTCTGATCGGTCCCAAGATTTTCCTGGGGCTGCTCGGCAGGCTTGTTCAAATCCTGACCAGGTACTTTTGATACTGGTGTGTTTGAAACGGGTGTGTTTGAATTAGGTCCGTTTGAAACAGGTCCGTTTAAAACAGGTTCTTTTGAATCGGGTCCGATTGCAACAGGTCCGTTTGAAACAGCCGGCCGACGGTTGCCCATAAGCTCTCCACATTCGGAAGCCCACTTGTTGGTTCTGGAACACACCTGTTCCGCATATTTCATGGAAGTTTCCAAGTTCGCAACAACAACACTCCACATGTTTTGCACCTCCTGGCCCACATCCGGTGACTCTACTAGCGCGGCCATCCACTGGACGGCGGCCTTCACTTTCACAAGGCGCCGGAAATCCACGTCGTCGTTTGGACCCACTCTCAACTGGTCGTCTAACTCATAGAGCTTATGCAACAAATCCTTTGTATACTGCTGATTCAATTCCGGCGACGTGCCAGCACCCAAAAGCAGTTGGCAGGCACCTGCGTCTTGCTCTTTGTTAATGCAAGTCTGCCTTGCGGCAACTTCAACTAAGAAAACCATTTCGTCGAGGCCCTGCATTTGCGCGTCCAATCTGTGATCTTTGTCGAGGCTTTGGACCTGGGGCCCCAACACTGCAACGGCGCTTTTGACCGCCATCAACTGTTCTATATTGACTTTTCCGTCCGCCATCGAGTTTTGCAAGCTCATTTGCAACTTGCGGATCTCATTGCTCTTAGCATAGATAGAGCTCTCGTCATCCTGCTGTTCCTGATACACATTAGTATCCACGTTCTGATTTGGCCGGGACTGGTCGTTAGAACCCTGAGATGGCCAGCCCAAAGCACCCTGATTTTTTGAACTTTGGGGCTCATGCACTTTTCCTGAGTAATCGACACAACGCCTTGGGGACTGAGCGGCATCGCCGCGCTTGGAGATTGAAATGGGAGAGCCTTGGATGGAAATAGCCTGGGCCACGGCCACTAGCGCGGCAAAAAGAGTGACCTTCATGAGGAATGAAAACGAGAAGTTTGGGTAATTTTGAAAATCATTCTTTCCCCTAGTTTCAGCCGGTCTTTATATTGCATCCTAAGCAAAGCAAGCGTCTAATTGTGTGATTTAAACAAGCCATTGTGCCGAGAATTCGTGCGCTGAGCAATGCTGGCCACGGGCAGCGGACTTCTTAAAAAATTTGAGGCTTGGCAAGTACTGTGCCATTGTGTCACTAGGAATACTTTTTCTGGTCTTTAATAGCGCAGCTATGCTCACGCGAGTAGTGAGTGTTCCTCGAGACCAACTTTCTTCCAAAAACTAGTTTTCAGAACCACCACATCAACCTTTCATCAACCTTTGTATTTTGGAGTCATAGGTTGATAGCTTGTGAATATTACCTGCGCAAGTGGAGCGATTCAAACCTTCAAAAACACCTTTTTCAAAATACACCTTTTCCCAAAACTCACCTTTTTTCAAAATACACACTTTCCCAAGATACACCGCCTCCCAAAATACACCTCCTCCCAGAAAGGCATTTCTAGAGTGAACTCAGTACTGCATGCGTTTTACACGAATGCCAAGGCGGCCGCTGATAGGTTGAACGAAGTATTTTGAATTAGCCGAGCTTGATGCGTCTATGCGTTTGCACAGAGAGCTTTTTGCGCTGTATACATCCTTCTTGGCATTCTCTCGTCTCCATAACTTTGAGATGAGTTTTGATGGATTCATGACTGAGGCACTCCGAAGCTTATTTACAGCGAGAGATGTGCCTTTCGAACACACTGGCGTATAATCAAGATACTCTGATTTGCGCAAATCTACCCAGGAGGGTTTTTCTGGTAGGACTTAGAAAAGGCAATTACCCGGTTTTCCAAAGCCTCTTGTTAGATCCAACAATGGGCTTTTTGAGTGTGCATGAGGCGATGGCGCAGATCCTCGCGTGAAAATTAAGCAAATAAGCTCGATGTTAAATACGATAATTCGTGCAATATGGGTTTGCAAGTGAGCCAGCTCTCAGGGTAGCTGATGTATGTGTCTCAAGTTTTAATCGTCTGCTTCTTCGAGAAGTTCTCTGCGAGATATTGACTGTTTTGCTATATACTGATTCACTTATACCGATGAAGAATGAATCAAGAAGAATTTACTGATTCTTCCCTGCAATCAATTGCATCTGCATTTGTGATATTTATAGAAGCGCGGATGTAAATCGCCGGAGAGGTTTGCATTTACTGCTACACGCTGAAAAATTCCTTTTGTTCAATTTTCATTTGTATTAATTTGGTTCATGCATTTGAAGGATTAAAAAATTGAATTATAGTTATATGAATTTGTACCAGCCTTTTACAGAATTCTCTATCGAACAAGCTGTTTCTTGATGCTGTAGATCCAGCTAAAAGGCAGAAGAGATAATTAAATCGAGAATACATGGGATTATATGTCAACTTGATCCATACCAATTATACACCCGCACCCATCAGAACCTCAATATGAGCTGGTAAGTACGATGTTAGCCTCGAATCGGAAAGTAAGTAAGAATCGAAGTGTTTCAAATATTAGCAGATGCATTTTGAACCTTGTAAAATCCAACTTAAGAAGGACAAAAACGCAAGGAAATTGACTGGAAAGGTAGTCGCAATACAGGCCCTGAAATAATCAACCAATTTTTAGATTTGAAGAAAGAGCTTTTTCGATGAGAACCGGGATTGGACAGAACTTATCTTTGTATTCGTCTCCCTCGGTAGACCCAGACAATTCCATTTGAGCTCTCATAAGATAATATTTTCACCATGTTTGTGAAGTCCCTAGTATCCGCATGAGGCGGTTATCTCTTCCAGTAGGAGGCCCTTTGCAAATTGCGTCAAATGTCATACGGTCTTAGACCTTGCGTTCTAGGCTCGCGAAATTCTAAACTTTTAGTGGTCTGACCAGATCGCTACGTCACGTGGCCTTTACAAAAGGTTGAATCGAGGCGATTTCCGCGTGGTCATAATTGGCTGAAGAGTGAGTCAACCTTGATACACAAAACATTCATGCATTCGCGGGCAACCATTGCTTCCCGAACCTTAGAATGATCAGAAAGTAGCCTATAGACAAACATTCTACAAAGATCAAATAGCGTTGACTGGTCGGCTCAGCTCGAAATTGTAGTTGTTAATAAACATTGTTGTTGTATTCATGAAATTCAGTCATGATAAGTATCATCGAAGAACGAGAATCTGAGTAGTATTGGAGAAAGCAGGCTCATCGAACATGTAGCTAGGTTTTTGAGCCAAATCTTCAAGCACAATTCTTGCGTTGACAGATTCTAGGCATAATAAGGAAAAGGCATGTTTGCGAGGATGGTAGACATACTTTTAGAACACGGGAAGTCGAATGTCGTGAAGTGCGAAATACTTTCAATCACTTAATTTGGTTTTTCTGGTTTGTTGGAATGTCCTACATCCCTTTATTTTCAACCGTTCCGCAGTACAGATGATCCATGTTGTAGATTTCAATTTCCGGCTTCCGATGCGTTTAGCGCTTAGATGCTCACTTTGATGGCGATTTCGCCTCATCTTCTGATCTGAAAAATCGAATCAGCCGGCTGTTGAACATTTTCTGCTAATCTTTTTCGCTTTATATCAGGGTCTCAATTGTATGAGTTTCTGTGGTTATTAATTTGAACGCAAAATAGTCCAGTCAATGATGATAGCTTCTGAAAAAACCACTGGGATACATAGCACTATGACGTAGACGAATATCAGCACCAAGAGCGGTAGTGAAACTCAAGACGACCTGATTGAGACACTGCGCTTCGAGGTTACGAAAACCGATCTAATAAGGGTTTTCAATCTGAGGTTGTCATAAGGAGAAGAGCTGCTTTGGAATTTCGAAGCTCGCTTGCGGCTGATTTTGTGAAACACGTATTCATGAAGAACCCAGAGTAGTTCTTTCATAACTTAAAAGCGGTTGAATCAATGGGGTTTGTATTCATTAAGGTATAATAAATGGGTTTTATTTAAAAAGGCTCCTTTCCCAGAGGAGAAAGCCGCTGTTTATGTTCTTTCCGGATCCAAGCCCTATAAAGCTTTGTTCATCCGGGAAAGACTACGACATAGGGTTACTTGTCAAAGCTTTGGTCAGAAAAATCACAAACATGTAGAGTGGCAGAATTTCCGCGAGGTAAACAGAGAATGGCCTGGTAACAAACAGAAAGCAAAAGGGAATGCGACTAGAGTGTCGCCGAAAAGAAACTGGGCCAGTATCTTTTTAGAAGAATGGGTTGATCTAAATCAGAATGGCTCGACATTATCCAGAAGAGAGCGAGACTAGCCTGAGGGTTTTAAAGAGAGCCGACGATAAGTCAGTATTCAGAATAATGGTGCGATAGCAGCCAAAAGAGAAAAGCAAAAATAGCAGAAAAGCACCCAAAAAAGCCGTTCGTATACGCAATGCCGTTGTCGATAATACCGGATTGGTAGAGAAGCACACACTTGAAAATTGTAGGCACTGAAGTGACGGAACTGAACATGGTAGTGTATACACTTCAGTATATGCCAGCGCGGCCGTCATTCTCAAACTACCACTGCCCTTAGGTCTTCCCGGACTGTCCAAGCCCTATGGGGCCCGGATCTTGTGGTATCATGCATAATTCTCGTTGCTCGCATAATGTCAGTTGCCCTTATTAAATCACCGGCCATTCATTCTGTTCTCATTCTCTAGCTATAAATACATTCCCTCTCGAGTCAACTCCTCACATGTTACGCAAGGACTTTGATTCTACCTATTCGGTTCGAAAGCAAGATTCTAAAGAAGACCTCTGCAATGGTGGCATGTATGAGCACTCGAAATCAAGTCGCTAGCACGGGTGTTGCGCAAAAATCACGACACCTTCGAATGAACTCTGACTACACCCATTTCATCCAGGTTGAGAGGGCCACACCTGCTAGATACGAGGTATCGATCAGCCAATAGGGTAGCGTGTTAATTAGCCTAAAGAGAAGTAATAAGTACCTTTACACGAAGCAAGGAACAGTGAGCAAAGGGTCGTTGTATAAAGCCTTTGTACTTAGTTTGGGAGTTTGGCTAATGAGTGTCAAGTGTTTGGTAGATGAACGGTGGCATGCCAGTGGTAACACTGGTTTTATCTGCTCCATATGTCTAATTCTAGTATTAAGAACCCACGCACTCTTTTTGTTTTGAATCACCAATTTTGTTGCACTTCAACCTGACTGAGGCTTGCTTTCGAGCTCCCCCAAGAAACTAACGTTGGGTCATATTCTTCTCTAGTACCGACCCAAAGTAATCTTTTTTTCGACAATGTTAAAGTTTATGTAGATCGACATGTTTTAAAGTAATCATGAGCAGAGATGAAACCAAAGAAAAGGAGCCCTGGCTTTGTAGAGTATTGTATCAGACCCAAATGGTTTTTTCGAGATCAACTCAGTGAAAATGGGTTACCATGCATTTTGTGCTCTAATTTCGGATAGCCATCTTCTTGTGAACCATCTTAGGTTTATAATACTCCTCACGTAACATGTGAGGTGCTGAATCGACAGGGAATGCGTTCATAGCTAGAGAGTAAAGGCATAAAATGGATCGTTGATGAGAAACTAAAATCAACAGCGATCAAGCGGGAGACGAACCCTGTTTATAATATTTCTGAATTCGAGTCCCAGAGGGCTCGAACAATCCAGGAATAGATAAATAGCGCAGTTTTTTGGTACAAGACTCCAAAAAGGCAATCACGGTAAAGTGAACTGGTCTGAACAGTCCGGGAACTTTTAAAAAACGCAGTTTACTTGGCCCAGAACTCCGGAAAGAAATCACAGGAAACGGAAGTGGACTTCGGAAGGATTCAGAACGTCATAGCGACGAGTCTACCTTTCTAGAAAGTTGCATCAGGGACCGTGCCAAGGCTCGGCACCGAGATAGCTTTTTCTAGACCAAAAGAACAATCACTCCAAGCTTAATAGCGAACGAGACTGGATTATCGGAACTGAGTAAAGTAGAACATACACTCCAGTATGTTTGCCACGGCTACCAGTCTCGAACTGATATCAGCGACCTCACAAGGCTCACGTTGATTTCTAAAACCCAAGGGATATTCCTACGGAGCCCTGGGCTATGGACCGATCATAAGTGTACACCCTCGTGAGGGTCATGGAAAGCCTTTACATCCTTCACCCGGTGGTATTCCGGTGGCCAATTAGTCAGTCTGCTACCTAGTACTTTTCATCACCATGACGAAAGAGGTCTAGAACGAACAAGAGCACCCAGATTTGAGCCTCTATAGGTCGCTCACCCCTGGCACCCGACTGAACAGGTTCTGGGTTGAAAAAAAAGCCTAGATATACATCATAAACAAGGAATACAACGCATACAACAAAATATAAGTGTACACCAAGAATAAGGTAACACACAAGCAGCACACGAGCACTGGAACACTGAAACACTGGAACCTTGAAACACTGAGCTTGCAAATGGATCACTAGAACGCACTTGGAATCGGTGCCCGCTCCAAAACGACTTGAGCACACAATTCGGAAAGTACTCCCCCGGTCCTGGCACACGTTGCTTTTGCCTGCGCCGCGAGCGCCGCCAACTTCTCGACGAAAGGAGTCAAAAAAACCGCAAAAACGCCGACTGCGCCCGTGGCCTCGGCAAAACCCGCCACCGTATCCAGCGCTTGCTCGTACTGCGCCACAAGCGCGAGATACGTGCGCAAGTCAAAGTCGACAAGACCTGTGGCATCGGCAGTTTGTTTTGAAGTCTTTTGGCTAGCAACCAACGCCTTCTGGCTTGCAACCAACGCCTGCTGACTCGCGATTAACGAGCCAAGCACGTGCCACGCCTCTTCTCTTGTTTTAAGGTCGGCAAACACCGTAGCACCCAACTGCCAAGATTCTGGGCCAAACGGCGCCGCGTGTTCTCGGAGCAAAGCACAAAGTTGTGGGCTGGCGGCTCTCTTCACACACTCCTGATGGCCTTTTTCCGCAACAGCTGCCACTTTCCGGTCGAGATGTGCAATCACACCCTCGTACGGGTCATCTTTTGCCGAAATAATCTCAAGCGCCCAGAGACGGGACTTGGCTAGCTCGTACTGAGTTTTGAGTAGCACGTGCTTTTTGATATTCGGAACCCCCGCGGCCGCCAGCGCCCGGAGCGCCTCATACAAACTCTGCATGAGCCGGGCGAGTTTCTGCAGTGGCCAGATCCAGCCGGCGTCGTAGGCCGTGTCGAGCGGTGGCTGCGTATTTTCAGGAGCCGGCTGAGAGAGTTCCGTAGTCGGCTGTGAAATTTCAGGAGCCGGGTGTAAGTTTTTTGCAACTGAGTGTAAGCTTTTTGCAACCGGATGTGGGTTTTTCGCAGCCAAGTGTGGGTTTTTCGCAGCCGGTTCCAGTGCGTGTAACTTTTCTGGGGCCAGCTGTAACTTTTCTGAGACCAGCTGTAACTTTTTTGGTTTTAACTGTAGTTTTTCTGGACCCGCCTGTGACTGTTCCCGGGCCTGTTCTGGCCCTCGTTCTGCCCCCCGTAATTGTCCCAGGGCCGCCCGAACACGCAAAAGCCACCCACACTCCGGCCCCCATTCCTGTGTTTTATAGCAGTACGCTTCCACAGCCTCCGTGGCTCTTTCCAACTCCAAAAGCGCCTCTTTCCACGCCTCTTGCACAATTCCCAAACCGCTCAATCCGCCTGCCAGTCGAACCAGCTCGCGCATGCTTTCAATTGCAACCTTGACTCGGATGAACCGCGCCACATCCACGAAACCGCCCTTTGTAGCGGCCGCCAACTCGCCCTGCAACTCGTGGAGCTTATCTGCCACGCTTTCACTGTGAGCTTCTTGCATGTGCTGTGGCGCGTCGTCCTGGAAAAGCCGGTGACACGCGTCATCAGGCTGCTTGTTGTTGGCACAGCTCTGCCTCGCTATTTCCTCGACGTAGACCACCATTTCGTAGAGGCTGGTCAAGTGGGCGGCGAGCCGGCGCTCCGTGTCGAAATGCGACACGCGGGCCTCCACGGTCGAGGTTTTCTGTTTGACCGAAACCAACGTGTCGATATTGACGTTGCCGCCTGCCAACGATTCGTGCAACATTGTCTGCAACGTGCGGATCTCCGCCTCGATGGCCCTCATAAGGCTCTCGCTATTGTCCTGATCTTTTTGCTTCTGTGTGTCTTTTGCCGGATCGCCTTTTGCTGTGTCTCGAGGAGAGAGATTCACGGGAATATCGCTGGAGGGATGTCTCAGGGAAGCGTCAAGCAACACGTCGTTAGAACCGGTACAAATTTCGGTTGGTGCCGCGGGCGTGTTTTCGGATGTGGGCCGGAAAACCGCAGGTTGCAGAAGGACCACAGCATTGGCCACGCTGAGCAACGCAGTAAAAAGAGTGACTTTCATGGGCTGTTGACAGTGCACTATTGGTTTGCTTACTGGCGAGATTTGGGTGGCCCGGATTGCGAAATGTATTTATACCGTGGCGGCGTTCGGGCCCGGCTCTAGCCTTACCGTCTGCATCTTACGGCCTCTCCTTGGCGAGGGATTAAGTGTCGAGGGACAGTCTGGACAAGTGGAAAATGCGGAATATGCGGAAAATTGGGCAATCGAACAATTGGAGTTTGCGGAAAATTGGGCAATTGGACAATGCTGGCTCTTGGCCCGCAACCTCTGTGGGTTATTTCCACGGATTTGAAAACCACTGCCCGTGAACCTCCACACAAACCACTCTAACAGTATTTACAATGGAAACGAGCACACGGCCATTGTTACATGGACAATGGGCTCTCTGAACTGTAAAAGCGTTCAGTTAGCATGATAGTTTGTACTTCCCAGGCTGCCAAAAACAAGCCTGTCTCTGTATTACTACAGCAAAAGACTCAGAGGACTGCCAAAGTTCGCCTTTTTCTCCAAGCAGTTATGCCAGCGATTTCGAGCAAATTCCCGTAAAAGCAGACCGACATTCCCCTGGCGCCTCCTGCACGAGTTTCATACGACCCGGCCGCTGGTCGGTTAATGCGGCCATTCTTTGGCAGCTGACGCTAGCTGGTGCATCTGATATGCACATTGAGTGTTTTGCTGGCTTTTCTCTTCTCGGCTATGCATCATTCCGTGTGGATGCCTATTGATCTACACTTAGACCGCCCCAAGCCAATTGCGGCGAGAGTTTGTTTTTTGCATCAAACAGCTCGCTAGGGCTTCTGCACGGTTTTAGTAGCTGCTACAGGTGAGAATAATTTGAGAGGTGTGCCAATGCTAATCTGGACGAATTTCGGCAGGAAATTCCGTCACCGATCTTTTCGATACGCCCTTGTGCCTTTTTCTAACAATAGATTTGTGTGGCCACAAAAGGAACTGGCGCCAAGTGACTTTTTGATTTTTTTACGGTTTTTTATCTTTTGGTTTTGACTGCCTTGGCCACAGAGAGAAACGGAAAAGATTTGCCACGACAGCCGGCTTTGGAATTTGTAGTGTTTACAGTTGACATCGCACGCTTACTTGTCTTCAGAAGCCAAAGCGGGGAAGTCAAAGGGCACTCGTGAAAAGCAGATAATGCGGAGTGCTCAGCCGCTTATCGAACAAAGAGAAACCCGTGCAAAAGAAGATTAGCGAAAAAGCCTGCTTCGATTTTCCTGGTGCCGCATCATAAAAAGCCGTGTTTGGGTACAATTCTCGATTGAGTTTAGTGCATTATCAATTTATCATAAGAGACGCTCGAGTGGTAGCTAAGAAGGCCACAGAGCATCATGGGATACGACTCCAAAAAAAAAGATAATGAAGAAAAGACAAAAAAAGATACAGCACATAATGGATATCACCATTTGATTACCTCCCGCACGAAGAAACCAGCCTGTACTTGGTGAGACCTTTAGGTTACATGATCCCAGAATTTGCATTCCCGACTGAACCCATTTCCACTCCATTTGTTTTTCCACAGAGGGATTTGCGTCCAAGTTAGTGCGTTTATTTCTGGTTGGTCAAGCAAAAACTGCAGATCACGGATATGGCTCCTAAGGGAAAGTGGAGTAAGTATCTGAGTACCGATCCAAACTGCTTCACTTTTAACATAAAGTTAAAGGCTCAAAAGCGCCTTCTGCAAAACAAAGAAGTGCCTGAGAATTAGAACCCCGCCTCCTACTGTCATTTTCACACAAAAATCTCTCAGCTCATTTATATATTTGGAACAAAGCGGAACAAGACTTTCACCGCGCGGCTATCTGCGACCAATTTATCTGTGGACTTACTATATATGGACACGGCATTTTCCATGAGGCACGAGACGGTGCTCTTCGTCAAAGGGTGGATATTTTTTTTCTTCTCGTCTGACGCTTTTCTCTTTCACCAAAAGGAAAAAAAGCTGCTCTTTGTACCGCAGCACTAGCGCATGATGAGAGCTTTTTATGACCAGATATTGGCTATAGGCGCTGCTTGTTATACCAAAAGCAAACGGAAGTATATAGCGGCGTTGGTCTTGATATTAATTCTATGGAACGTCTGGATTTTAAACCGGGAAAATAGGCTTGCAACCTATTTCAAACCCACCCCGCTTCCTTTGGCGGCTAACTTATTACACAGACACCCAAAGCTAGCGGATATACACACTGAATCGAGCATTTACAGCGAATTCGTGCCGAAACATTCGCTTGCCCAGTTTTTGAAAACCACCTCTTTGCACGACCGGTGCACTCTATACTTCAGCCATTTGGCCTCGAAATCTGGATGGGAGGATGGTCCTAGCGACCAGACCCAGGTGGAGAACGACGCATATATAAGCGCCGAGGAGTTTGTGACAAACAAAATGAGAGAGGACTCAGAGAGAAAGTCAGGCGCAGACTCAGAGGGCTCTATATTCCACGCTACGCTGGAGAAAGAGTGGCGGGAAATGCATTCACAGCTTTATCGTTCTCGATTAGCCGCCGAGCAGAACATGCACGATTCTCTTGCCCACCTCCGGGTGTTTGAACGATGCGTGCTGCAGATTTCAGTGATTGATGAAAATAAGAGTCCAGATTCCAATAAGCCTAAGACTGAAGGTCCCACGGATATTTCCCTGAAACAGCCTTTTGACTACACCGACATAGCGGCCAGACTCTTTCCTTACTTAACATTTGAGTATCCGACGTTCTCACGGTGGGATGGCGAGACTGCTCCTCATTCAGGATCCAAATCGGATCAAGAGAAACACCTCCAAAAAAATTTCTTCAATGACTTCAGAGCTGGGTTGAGTGGAAAGGGAATTGTGATCACCATTAGTGACGACCACGCAGATCCGGCTGCTCGCCTCATCAAAATCCTCAGGTTCCTCGGCAACAAGTTTCCCATTCAAATAGTGTACCATTCTGGACTTTCCACAGACACAAAAGAATTACTTGTGCGCATCTCACGAAACGATTTCGAAGACTATCCCAAACAAGACCTATGGTTTGTGGATGCTGGGGCCGCGATCCATGACAAGTACAAACATACTTTCGGAGGGTGGTTCAGCAAAATTGTTGCCACAATGTTCAACTCATTCGAAGAAATGCTTCTTTGCGACGCAGATACCGTTCTCTTTAAGAACCCCTCCTTCTTCTTTGAACTTCAAAAGTATCTCCACACGGGGACGATGTTCTACAAAGACCGCACGGTGGATATCTTCAGGGGTGGAAGCGACATTCCTCTATTTTTAAGCCTTTTTCCATCCGAAGCCGATTCTGTTCTTTTTGACATTCCTCAAAGTACTGGGCACTCACTTGAGAACGACGTGTTCGAATTGGGGCTTCTGTTCTACATGGAAAGCGGGGTTGTGGCAATCGACCGAAAACGGCACTTTTTCCAGCCCTGGTACATGGCGTCGTTGTGTTTGCAAGAGCCCATCAAACTGCGTGTTCATGGAGACAAAGAACTTTTCTGGCTAGCGCTTGTTTTTGCAGGAGACGAGTCGTATGCTTTCAGCGATAACGCCGCCGCTGCGATTGGCGAGCTCACTCCAGAAGAAGAAAGACAACATTTGATGAATACAGAAAAGAGTTTTCGCTCGCAGGAGGTCTGCTCGAGCCATCCTGCTCATATCAGCGACGGAGATGACAGAACCGTTGTGTGGCTTAACTCCGGATTTCGCCATTGCAGCAAGTCGCTTGGAGATGAACTCGACTGGGAAAAGGAGTTCACGGAAAAAAGACGCTACTCGAGAATCACAAGCAAGGAAGAACTCCAGGCTTTTTTCCGTGGTCCGCTCAAAATCACACATGCTATCCTTCCACCGCCCATTGTCTCTCGCGAAGGTTATGTGAATCACGAGCTGGAGCCACAATGGCCATGGGCTTCTGGCAACTCTTGTTTAGGGTATCTTTGGTGCGGATACTCTCTGACCGGAGGAAAATTTGTTGACCAAAACGGGCCTACAAATACGTATACCGAGGGAAGACTTATCGCGTTCACGCCCGAGGAAATCCAGCATTTGAATGCTGTAGGTGAGGTTTGGATGAGCGATCCTTGAGGGTAGTTCACTAAATTATTGAATTATTCGATGCTGACAATTGTTGGGAAGTGGTTTCTTTCGAACGCACGTTTTACGTCTTAAATCATGGAGTTAGACCGTCTATTTCGGCTAGTTCCGACCCTCACTCGATCCCTCTCGCGTAAGTCGCAGAGCCTCAAAATTAAGCTTAGCCCAGTTTCGGCAGACCCTTCAGACCCTTTGAGCGATCATCCTTATTCTTGCCTCACCTTTTCTTGTTACTTGTTCCTATTCACCTCACGACTTTTTCTCAGCTCACTCTCAGGCCCACTACTTAACCGGCTTAGCTAGGCCCAATATTTTAGCTGCCGAACAGTGGAATATCAATAACTCTTTTTAAGAAAGATTTTCACCATAAGGAGGTACAATCCAAAATTTCAAGATTAAGAAGCTTCGATTATTTCGTACCAGCCCAAAACGTCCATACTGAGTCAGCTCTTTTCTTTTCGTAAGCACAAAAAATAGAAATACATTGCCACCACTCTAACAAGTATGTCAAGCAACTCCTCAAGATCTTTCGCCCCCGCAATGTGTCTGTTCTGGGACACATTCCATGCATCTGGATGAAAAAATATAGATCCGCAGCTTTTTAAAGTTATAAGCCGTAGATGCGTCATTCGTCCCGAAGATGGTTTCTATTGGCTTTCCTCAACTGCCATATTCATATTCATAAGTCTTTTGAAAGAAATTATTTGCGTCTTTGTCCGAATCTTTCTTCATCGAAATAAATACAAACTTCAGTCAGACCATTCATTTCGGCACACAGCTCGGTGTCGCTCTGATCAATTTATCCAATGAGCGTTTCACATTGCTTGTACAGAGCCTCGACATTTCTGCCCTGCAAAAGAGTACCTTTGAGAGCACCTGCACTCTCGATGATTTCGTTGAACTTCACGTAAGATGGTAAGTTTCTTTGATTGCACAGAGATGATTTGAGATTCGATTAGGAGGAAACAGTAATCTTGAGCGGGATTTTTCTAGTTATTTGTTTTTGTGAACTTATTTTGGGCGGTATAGTAGTGTTATTGATAGCCAAGAGAACGCCGTCTTCAATGCCATGTTCCACAAAGTTAAGAATGGGTTACAATTTGTTCAAGCCATAGACGCGTCATCTTGCGAAGTCATTTCGGTGTAATCCACCAAGAGCTTTGACGCTTGCACCTTCTACGTTCGAATTGGGGCACGATCCGGTATAGTCCCTCTCCCCACTTTGTTTCCATTGTTGTGCTCGGCTTGTTGGGGAAAATCTCTGGAAAGACGACCCTACGTATATTTGTCCAAACAAGCATAGTTATTTGATGCTGTAAGACAAGGCACTTCCCATAAAATAAGTAGTTTCAGACCAGCAAATGTTGAGTCGAACTAATTGAAACAAACAGTAAGCGTAGAGCCATTTTTATTGCAGCAAGAAAAAAACACACCACCCAATACCGCCAAGAAGAATTTAGAGAGGGCGATTCATGTTCGACAATTGAATACTGGAAACAGAATCTTTTTTTAAAATTTCTAGTACTTATTTTTTTTGGGATAACAGAAAAAAAATGCTTTTGTTAAAGTTGCACAAATAGAACGTAGCTGAGCCTCAAGAATGCGAGAAACATAACCCAGCTTCTTATTGTCTTTGAACATCAAAGTGAAATGAACCGCTGAGATCATGCAAGTCAAGCTTTTGCATTTTTATCGAGAGCATGACTTTTCAAAATGAGTTTGCCAGCTAGAATCAAAAGCTAACTAAGTTAACATACAAATCTAGTCAGTCTCATGAAACCATCACAAGTTGTCTCGAGATACTAGAATCTCGAGGAAATCAAAAAAAAAAAGTATTTTTAAAAAATAGCGACGGGATCTGTAATTGATATCATCGGCGCGTGTTCCAACAATAGGTCCTAATTTCCTCCAAATCGCTGGTTGTCTCTGATTAGCGAGGTGGAATTCCTGAGAAAAAAAATTGCAATTCTCTGGGGTCTAATGTATCATTCCTGGCACTTTTTGAACAAAAAGATCCAGAAAGAGAAGTGCTCAACCTTTTTAAATACTCCATCAAATCACACACAGAGGCATTGTCTCGGTTAGTGAGGGGAGCTACTTTGATATATCAGGTGGAAACTTTGTATATCGAATGGCTCAGTGTTTGCAGAGATTCCAGTAAATCGCAGACAAAGTGAAAGTCCCTCTAACGAGTTATATTGCACAAGAAATGGAAGCAGGTTCCTCCGTATTCAAGAGATTTGTTTGGATGCTTCTAGTAAAGACAATGGAGAGCTGAAAGAGTTGATTTGTGCTGGCTAAGGACCAATTTTTGATAGATTCAACAGGAGGTTCGGTAAAAGAAATTTCCAAACTTAATGAGCAATTTTGCGGCATAAAGATCGCCTGCGACTGTATGTTTCAAGGCATATACGCATAAGACTATTCTAGAAATTGTAGTTGGTCTATTTTTTCCATGTCCAAGATCTATACGCGTGGAACGGGGGAATCCGAAACTAAGGACGTTTATTGGGAGCTTTTTAAATCTATATGTTGTAGTTTTCCGATCCTTCGATAAGATGCATGAGATAAAAGACAAACCCTTTGTTTGGTCTCGTTTATTTTTTTCAACGACGGCGATGAATTTCATCCCCAGAGATGTTTCACAATTAAACATGCTGTCATCAAAATTTATGAATTGCCTTGACGTCAAGATTCGAGCACGGGTGATCATGAACTGGTCAGTAAGAAGCTATATTCTGCAATTTGCAAATTTTGCCAGAAAAGTGTTTTGCCAAGACCATTTCAAGATCTACACGGATTATTAATACAAAGCCATGAGTCTTTCCACCAAACTCAAAGTAAGGTTTTATGTTTATTTTCATGCCACAAAAAGGGGAATAAGCGAATGTTTTGGAAGCCAGCCAATTTGTATTCAATAGTTTCAGGTCAAAGAAGAAGCTTCAAGTTTTCGTTTTCGACGAGACAGAAGTCAAGCGATAATTTGTGTGGTAAAAACTTGCATCCTCGACTATCGCAGATTTTTACAAACAATGGATCCAGTTTGAATTGTGCCTTCTCATTTTGAACAAGCCATTGTGTGGAATGCGACAATGCGCTAAGCCTTGGCAGAATTAGCTAACACCGATTCTGGGATCGAGACCAGCCTTCTATTGTCCTATTGTCCAGGTCGGGCTGGACTCGAAATATTCAAGAGTTCTTTAAATAGATCTTGCCTCGTACTTTTCTGCTTCATCAGTGCTCGTTTTTCTTCACCTGACAAAATGCAATTAATTTTCACATTCATCTCGATCCTCACCTTGGGATACGCTATTCCGGCCGTAATCGCAAATCTGGTCGAAAACGATATATCTGTCTCAACCAGTCACTTCTCTAAAGGAGCATCTGAAATCTCCAAAAGAGACAGCAACTCCCACTTTTTGCTGAAAAGAGTTGAAGACACCGATCCACAAGCCAGGTTGGAACAGTTCTTGAACTCGTATTCAAAGACCCTAACTAGCTTTGTGGTTTGGCCGCGCATCGACTACACTCAATTCGAAAAACAGGAATGGCTCATATCTTATCAGCTAGATGAGTGCGAGAAGTATGGCAAAAAGTACGGCTTTTCTGAAAGCAATGACGCAATTATGAAGTATGTCGCCTTCATGCTCAAGCAAATGAGCGATAACGCGAGAATGTGGAAATTTTTCCAAAACAGCAAAATTTATCACTATGACCCGATCTTGGAGATGGCTGATCTTAGTATAAAAATGTTGGCTACGAAAATAAGTGCAGGCGACTCTGAAAAACAGAGAAGGAGAAAACAGTCTTTGATCAGTGAGTACGAAGCACGGTTTTTCAAATTAAATCAGGAGGCTTCTGACAACGCACAGCTCGCAGGGAATATCAGAGAAATTTTCGAAGCGGCATCACAAAAGACTCTCGACTGCTTGTATCTCGTTGAGTCGTTCGAGGACTATGAATTTTGAATGTGACTTTGTTTATACCTATTACATATTGGAAGGTAACTTTAAGTTGGGAGGATTGAAGGGATTTGAACCCTTACACTATACACTCAATCGAAGATTTTCGTGTCCTCTTTTTTCAAGTGAAAACATGTTTTTGAAACTTGGTTCTTTCTTTAACAGTCTTTCTCCTAGCTCAAGAGGCATACCTTTACACGGTATAGTCCTGAGGAATTCAATTTTTCTCACAGTTTTCCAGAATGCCCAAAGCGTAATAGGGTTGAAAAGGCTATTCTGTTTGCAATCTCTGCTCTCTTTCGCTGGGGACCATCCGTTATTTGGAGAATTCATAACCATTTTCGATAGTGGATCCAAACATTGGTGATCTTAAGAACCCGCTAGAGCCCAAAAAAACACAAATTTAGTTTTATCCGAACACCTCCTTACTTCATCGTCTTGCTTTGTTATGAGAGAGATTCATCTCGAAAGCAAGGCACTGTAATCATGAAGTACCAAGAGAAGCTCAGTCATACTGACCATAAATAGCGAAGTTGGAAGCTTATGCTAATCTTCAGGCTTGTGAGCATTCAATCTTTTGTTAGCGGCTTCAGGCTCTTGCCATCTTTGTTCCCCTGGTATTGTTTTGCCTTTTTATGAAAGCTTTGAGGAAAAACCCGAGCGACTTACCCTACAGCCTTCTTTCTCCCCTCATTTCACTGGTAAAGAATCTGACCTCATAGGGTCTTTGTTCTTGCAATTTATAATTCATCATGTTTTGTTTTTTTTTGAGATACGAGACCTAGATAAATTTCTGTTTATACAAAATCAAATGAAGCCACTGCGACTTTATGATACTAACTTTCGATAAAGGCATTTTACTACCATAAAAAGCTCTAAAAAATTCAATCACTGAACGAAAAAGCGTTCACTTGAATTTTCACTTTTGAAAACTTGCCTGAATTTGAATCTCAGCCTCGGCTTTTTTAAGAGTGAATGGGCTGAGTTAATTTCAGCTCAAAATATCATGCACATTGAGACATGGCTCGACTTTGAAGTTAGTCAAGAAGGTTTTTGAGCTATGATTTGATGACAAGACAAGTCACATTCAATACTCGCTTTAGCATAGAATGCTTTGAGTCAATAACTTTCATAAAACCGTTTCAATGGAAATGAGAAACAAAGTGAATGCAATGCAATCCACATATCAGAAACAGGCTGGATTACATATTGACAAAACCATTGATAAAAGTTACTGAGATGGTCTCGAGATGCTTAAAACCAAAACAGGATGTCTCACTTTTTTGTTGTCAAACGCCTCTTTTCAAACCCCATATTCGACTGCCAATTTAAATGCTATAAAATCTTCATCCCCCGGGAACGCTCACTAAAATAGTCGAGCATCTGTTTTTGGATTCAATGATGAGAATCCTCATGATGATGGCCCTTGTATCTGTTGAAGCGGTCCGCCCTTTCACAGGCCAGACAGTCTGTTTGAAGCCAGAAATGCTACAAATTCAAGAAGGCGAATTTCCTTGCGAGAAAAATTGTGGATGTTCTTTCAGAGACATATTCTGTAGACCAAAAAATCTGGTTGAATGGAAGATCGGAACTGATGGAGATCGATTAATGGTTGACATTCCCGAAAATGAGTGGTTGGCCGTGCACCCAAAATGCCAGAAAGAAAAGGGGATCTGATTTCCAAAGTTCTTTTCAGGTTGTTCTATACACGATCTCAATCAATCTATTCTATGTAAAGTAAGAAGGAATTTGCGTCTAGTACTGATATATAAAAAAAGTTATGAAACCCATAAGCGCTTTTGAAGTAAAAAATTAAACTGATGAAAGCCCACGCGCCAGAACCCCTCTTTCGAATATCTTGTTGAGTGGTATTTAGAAGATTAAAGAAAAAACAATTTTCTTTAGAGTGTGTTTCATAAAAGTCTTTCCAATCATCAATAATTCATCCACTCTAACATATAAGCACAGTCCGTGAACATTTCAAACTGTGGACCCTGCTCAAGCCGAGCTATAGCTACTTGTACCAAGATTAAGGTCCAGAAGCCCGTTAATATTACCCGCTAGATCTTTCGAGTTGCGATTCAAAGACAAGTTGCAAAACGACAAATAAGATTTCATACTTTATATGGCTTTACACTCAAAGTCGTGGTTGCAATTTCCTCATTTAAGCTTGGAAATCGACTAAAGATCATTGTTGTGACGAAATCCTGGGCTAAGAAAAGTAATATTGTTGCTGTCGTCAATTGAGGAAAGAAGTTGGCTATTGGATTAATGAAGACTAGCCACATTACGAATTATTTTTATCAAGACAAAAAGTCACATCATCTGCGTTGAACAAATCTTTTCATGAAGAAGACTTTGTTCGTTTTTTTGGTGACTCGAGACAAAAGAAAAGGGTCTCAAAGACGTTGCTGAGTCTTTCTTGGTTATTACAAGCGAAGCCCTGGTCTGTGTTAAGCCCGTAATGCCAGAAACAATTTGCTTCGTGTTCTTCGTGGCTTGAGAAGTCTTAACCCAGGCCTTTCAGTAGTCTAATCTTTGTTTGTAAAATTCTGCACATATTGTGGCGTAGCATAAACACTTATTTATACACAAGAAAAAGATATTGGCAAAGCTTATTTAGCGCATTTCAAATATCTGATTTGTTGCTCTCCATGCAACTCATCAAACTGCTCATCGATCTCATCACGCAGCAGGATGGGAATCCGTATGACTAAAGAGCTGTTCCTGAGCTTTGCCCATAGCATAATCAATCCCAAATTTTTTAGTGAGATCTTGAAACAAGACACCAGCAATTGTGGATAATATCTCGCCCGCTCTCAACTATATAAGTGCTATATTCGCTTGAGCGGCTGTAACATTCGAACAACAGGACTTTTTTTGACGATTGAAAAGGACGTGTGGAGTGTTTTGATGTCGCTCCAAAGGTTTCCGCGTGTTACCAAAACAAATAGACAAAGGTGATGCTAAAATAGCGACCGTCTTCTTACTATGGCCATAATTGCATTTACACACTTCTCGAAACAAAACACTTTTATATAAACATAATTGATCATTGAAGACGTACGCATTCGCTTTCAGTTGTAATCATCACAGAATACCTACTCTCTTCCAAAAAAAAGAAGGCTTTGAGAGAAAAAGCTGCCGAATTTGTAAAAACCCACGTTGAATACTTATGGATCTTGGGTTTTGATACACGACAGCCGTTACTCTAGGGTACTTCGGGGTCATTGGCTCGAGTGACCTCTCATTGCACTTCTCACTTCTTGGATTTTCCTGGAATTATACTGATCTCTTCAAGTTGAGTTGAACTTAATCTACAGGAGTCGAATATCATAGACCTGGGGAATGGAGCATGTGGGTGCAAAATTCTGGACACAGCACAGCCCTGTAGTTTCCTCGTGCCAATGCGATATTTGTCAGCACAAATCAAGTAACAGGCACGTGATTAGCTGCAAAAAATATTTTACTAGTTAAGTCATGGTGCAGTACAACTGCGGCCATGGGGATATGTCGGACCCTTACACTGTTGTCTGATTGACACATGACACTTTCAAGATCCAATAAAACAAAAATTTAAAATGATAGGTAGTTCTGACTTCCAAAAGAGGTTCTGTGTTCGCTTGAAGAAGGCATGTAGCTTTTCTCTCCCGCTTTCAATCACGCAGGCCAAATTTCACTTGAGTTGCTGATCTTGCTTATGCATCGTACTGCGATCTCTCTTTATTTCCACACTTTATTAGGCGGCCACATGCAGTGCAAGGCCACCCATTTGGGAAATGGTCCGGGAAGCTAAATGGGTCCCTTGAAAAAAGCAGGCGGTTTCCAAAATAGAGAAAAGAAAATCGACCTCCAGTAAAATCTAAGTTTTTTTATCCCGTAAAATCTCAGGCAACACCACTGACCACCTAAGCCACGTCGCTTCTTTTTCTTCCTGTTAATCAGATTTCCCCTCGAGCCTGGGGCCGCCGCTCATGTGCAGTGCCGCGGCTCCTCGCAGAGCCAGGGACCTCCGCCCGCCCAATCGGGGATATCTCCGGCGCCACCCGCATGGCGCGGGCCCGCGGCGGCCCGCCGCTCACACATTTGAGTGTATTTTTTAGCCATTTGAGTGATTTCACGCTGCCGCAGCAGCATGCTTACGGCATATGCAGTGCGCGTGGCTCTATACGCAGTGCGCGCGGCTCTATATGCAGTGCGCGCGGCTCAGCCGGCGCACGGTGCACGGGTTCGCCGGTTTCCTCGGCCGGGAGCTTTGAGCGGTGCCGAGCCGGTCGCTGCCAGCTGCGTGCGGGCGGAAAATCAAAACCCACGCATTGCGCACCCATTCCTCCCCTTACTGTGTCGTTGCTGGCTGCTGGAAACACCGCCAAACGAGAGTTTTTCCTTCTGCTCTTCCCCTGCTAGCACTGCCCCGAGGCCGCGCTGCGTGCTCCCGTTTCCCGCTCCTCAAACCCACCAAAACTCATGGAGTCCGACTCGAAACAGTCCGCGTCCACGGAGGGCGTATCTAGAGAGACGCCAAACGACACGAATCTGTCGAAAAAAGGCGGCCAAACGCCCGGAGGTGCTCTGGGGCCCTCGGCTCTTAAAGGCAGCTATACTATGGACGACTATAACAATGCGCGGGCGCCGCTGTTTCGGCAGAAAGTGCAACACTACTTCTACAGAAAAGGGCTCGCGGACCGCCCGGCGTATTTGCAGCAAATCTACGACAAAACGCCCCGGTACGTGTTTGTGAACCGGCCGTTGCCGGCGAACA